>JASXSY010002636.1:0-75997 GCA_034509805.1 Sipha maydis
CCATAATAATTGTAGATTGTCGTAATAACCAACAGAAACGTTTCCGAATCCCGCAGATAATTTTTGATTAACAGTAATATAATTTAGAAAAAAACTTGATCGGATGAAATATACATTACTAATTCATTATTAATAAAACTAAAAAAATACAACAAACATTTATCAGTTATTTAAAGATATGAAAATAAATACTTCTATGATTATATTATCACATAATACCATTTAGTTTTTATACTATTTTACACTTTTGAATTTGGATATGAGTTTTTTTTTAGATTTTAATGGATTTTTATATTATATATTTTTGTTTACAATTATTAATTTTTTTTTTTTTTTGTCATAATAATCCAACCCTTACGAATAAAATTTTATAATAACAGAAAAGTAATTAAAGTAAAAAATTATCTTATTTTATTATATTTATATACTTTCTATTGTGTTCGTAATTTTTATAACTTGTTGAACACTTATGATTGTTTCAAGTTAAGATAACAATAATATTATTATATATATATATATATATAAATTAAACATAATATTTTTATTCCGTTGATTCACAAAAATATAATATATATCATTTATTTATTTAACCATGGTAGGTGTATCGAACAAATATTTATAGAAAACATATTTTGAAAAATCAATACTTACAGAAGTTTCAAAACACGACCCTCGTCATCATATTCAGTTTTTTTGCCGTTCGCGACGTTTGTTTTGTTCACCTCTTATTCAGGAATACGTTGATGATAGTAATATTTTATGCATGAAAACAACTTTAACATTTTTTTTTTTTTTTTTTGATATAATTCAACGTTTTCGCTATGTTTTCTAAAAAAAAAGTTTTTCCAAACGTTGATGGTTTTCGATGTTCACTCGAGAACACGATTTACCAATAATTAATTTTTAAAAATACAGTACTTACTTTTTATAGACTAAAATATTTGTACGTTCTAAGAAACACCAAATCGGAGCAATTTGAAAACCGACACGTATTGGACTTTATTGATTTTATAATGATGATGATATTTTTGTGATTTAATGTAGTATTCTATGTTTTGATGATAAGAAATAAACGCGTTTGACGTTCCACGCTGTATATTATTTAAACGGGAAATGAGACACAATATTCACACACTGATATTATTTAAACTTTTTTTCCATCTTATTTCTAACTAAACATAGAATAAACAGAAAAACATTGAAATAATTGTAGGTAGATTTTTCCATACGAGTGATTGTACTCTTTTTTTTTTTTTTTTTTTTTTTAATTTAATTTAATTTAATTTAATTTCGAACTGTTTTACATTATTCAGTTTTGTTTTTTAAAAGTATTTTATTTTGTGGGAAAATAAATTAGTTTTATAAACGCAGAAGATTAATTGCTTTTCATTTTTTTACGCTCAAAGTAAACGCATTTAAACCTAGTACTTGTTACCAATGTTGTATCATACAAACCTTCGTTGGGGTTTGTTTTTCGAGCACGTTGAAATTTAACAAAATTGTTTCATTTTATTTGGATGATGACGGGTAATCAAGTTATGTATATCAGGTTATTGAACAACTCAAAGCGAATGTCAACCAATATGTGAACGAATGTCTGTTAAATCGAATCTGATGCGGTACCTGAATATCGAATCAAAGTCATTTGATGTTATGTTTATTTAACGTGCACAGAGAGGTAAATTGGTCGACCGGTCGATTTTCTATCGTTGCTATGACCTGGGGCGTAGTCCTTCTGGTACGATCGGCCTATCATGTACTCGAAACCCTTAAGCCATAACCGTTTCCTTGTTAATAATTAATACGAATTACGGTTTTCCCGATTTCGTACGTTTTTGTTTTCCATTTGATCTGCGCTATTTTAAACACCTTTGATTAACTTTTGCCATACTTTGTAACTTTATAGAATGATAAAGATTTTACCAATTTACGTAACGGCGTTTTTATTAGGTTGTTTTTATATGTATATAATATAATGTTCAATGATGATATTAATACTTGTTGGCGTGATATGAAATGATCAAAATAATGGAAAACGTAAAATATTAATAATAAGCTGGTGGGTACTGGCGTCGTCGGTCGAATCGGAATTGTTACGTATGCCACACGTTTCCGTACACCGCGTAGGTACCTATTAGCGATCGCGTCGATGTTCGCACACGTTTATATATGACTAGGTAATTGCAGAATAACGTCACGAATAACATATTTTATGAAACTGACGTACATGTAAAATCGTATGCTAGTCATTTGCTCCTACGCGTGTAGCGTAAAAACACCGATTAATATTATTTATAAATCTGATAAAAAAATTACATCTAAAGTCGTTTTAACACTCAATGCATAGAAACGCATGACCACTGTACGTTTTTATAAACTCAATTTCATAAAACATATGACTCGTGACGATTCGGCAACCATCGATTCAAGTACACCGTTCGCTGGAATGTGTTCATTTTGGTTTCGTTTAGGATCGTCGTTTGCAGTTGCGCGTATTTCATTATTATAAACATTTACACAACGTATAGTCGTATAGGTACTATTCCTACACATTTGCTCTGATCACGTATATTTTCCAGGTTTTTCATTTATGCCATTACAACGGATTCAAAGAAACGTTCGTTTGTCCTCGAGGAACCCGATACGATCCAGCGGCACAGGAATGCCGACTCTGGAACTTGACGCCCTTGTTTGAACATCCGTAGACCGTACTGAGTCAATAGGAACTGCTACAGCTACAGCGGTATTCGACGTTTGTCATGCGGCGCAGAAAAC
Source organism: Sipha maydis (assembly GCA_034509805.1). Classification (NCBI taxonomy): domain Eukaryota; kingdom Metazoa; phylum Arthropoda; class Insecta; order Hemiptera; family Aphididae; genus Sipha; species Sipha maydis. The sequence continues at coordinate 2,776 of JASXSY010002636.1, forward strand.
GGTGTTCCCGGATAAATTCAGAATCATATTATAACGATATTTGTATAAGAATAATAATCTCATGTGAATATGTGTTTTTATTTTTATTTTTTTATTTTTTATCTAATTTAAACGCAAAACGTGCTTGTATGAAACGTGATCATCGTAAATTACGAAACAAACGTTGTTCAAACTAAACATCGTATTTAGAGACCGTATTTATTTCGTTATGTTTTGTAACAAACCAACTCATATTATTTTTGCCCCCTATAGTTTTTGGTGTTATTTATTTTGTTCAAAAACAATTTAATTAGGTAAGTACGTACACGATGTAGTGCAATGTGTCGAAAACATTAATCAAAGTAAAATTATATTATAATGATAATTATGTATTTTAAATATAAAATTATGTTTGTACCCTAAATTTCACTGAAATTGTGTCATTTTTTTTTTTGGTTAAATGATTAATTAGTTTTTTTTTTCATGAACTTATTTTGTTTAATTTTCTTTTTCTTCAAAAATCCATTCATTCGAAATCATAATCATAATTTGTTTACTTAACCTTTAAAGTAAAATTAAACCATTAACTGGGATTAAAACAACATTGGTAATTATTTTTTACTTATACTAACTATATTTTTGGTCTTAGTACATTATAAACAAAACAGTATGTGATTATAACGAAAATGATATTTGCACTTTTTCTCTCGGAAAATAACTTTTGTTTTAATAAAAGTGTTTTATTTTGTTTTTAAAATTATTATCAGATTAATTTTATAATTTTAATTTTTCGTCCATTTCATCGTACCATAATATTAAAGTCGTACGTTGGAAAGTTGTAAATGTACACGGTGAATCGTTAAATTTAAAAAAAAAAAAGAAAAAAGTGCGCTAAATACTTAATTTAATAATAGCTTCTGCAATTCAAACTAATAAGATACTGGATTTTCTTTACACACTCTCTTACAGTTGATTAGTCATTGTTAAAAATATTTACCGTACACGTAATATTTACAATTCGCATTGAAAAGCGACCTTCTTAAACAATTGTCGAAGCTTTGTATCCGTTGTGTGGCGAGCTGAGCAGTTCAAGCGACTTACGTACAATATACTAGAAAAAAAAATTCATAATTGCATATATATGCAATAAAAAATACAAATTAAAATATCACAACGATAATATTTATAGCGATAACAATTGTGTATATACTCGTATACATATATGCATTTAAATGTATAAGTGTTATGGTAAATTTAATTATTTTTAAGAAAAAAAAAAAAACTGTTATTACTAAATCGAAAATGTTCTTTATCTCGTTCACGGCCATCGAGTCTTTATTTATCCTAGTTTCTAGTCTTTTCCATATTCGTCGTCACGTAAATGTATTTTATTTAAATCAAATCAAAATATCGTTGTGACGTATGTATCGTTTGATCAAACACATGCGGACGTCGTGAACGAACAACAGTATGAGAATAAAGCGCAATGTTTGCGGACAACACGGACCGACAGCGTAAGAAGTAATGACACGATAATAATAACGACAATTTTATAACGTAGTGACGTATGAGTGTGTGTGTGTGTGAGTGTGTGCATTTTCGTTTGTTATTTCATCACGTGCAGTTAGTTTCAAGTCCATTGATTGCGTTACGATTTATTACCGACGAAACGCGGAGAAAACCATAGTGTACAACGGCTACGATTTGTTTTCGGATAAAATGAAAAAAAAAAGGGTAGAAAAAAATGACATGTGCAACAAATCCGTTACTGTATTGCACGGACGTTCGTGGTTTCCGTGGTTGTTGCGCAACAAATACGGTATTTTGTCGTGCGTGGATCCATCACAAAGTTAAGCTAAGTGAGTTTTCCGACGTCTTCGGCATCAAAACAATGAACAGTAGGCACTCCTTACCCGCGGCGCTATGAGGTTTCCGATAGCCGAAGATATCAAATCAACACCGTCATCACTAAACACCGTGTGACCGTCATTCGTGCATATGTACACGATTGGCCGTGTGTCCGACGGTGGCGTTATTTGGAGGAGGGAGTATAGCATTTGCTTATGCCACGGTTTAGAGTTCTAAACTGTTCCAATATAATCAAAATATTAATACGTATTTTACGAGGCCACCGATATTTTATAAATTTTTTTTTTTAAACGAAACGTATACTGTACGGGTATACTTATGCACGGAATACAAATCGTTATATTTTTGGACTGGTTCGGCGTCTTCTCCCCTCCCCACGTCGATAGATACATTGGTGAAATGAGCAGCTGAGTCGGAAATTCAATAAGAGTATGCCAACTGCCCTACGCTAGAAATAATTGAAATCGCGCCACTGATGTCTGTACAGCTGTTGTGTTATGCAAATCCGTCGAACGTTTGACGGGAAAAAACCCTAAGCGCTGCGACAAATAGTTTTTAGCAGAAACCCGTGAACGGTAATGATCGATTATTACAGTATTATAATAGTAAAACAGTTTCCGGGCGTCGTTTTCGTTCTGTTCATTCGTTGACTTTTGATTGTTTACGAAACCAACGACGTAAGAACAGGTAAGTCCAACAGGTGTGCGTCGATAAATATTTGTTCATAAACGGTATGAAATGTGTATACGGCAGAGTAAACGACTGGCGATGGCTATTTATTTATTTTCCTCTAAAACGATTGAACAAATTTAACAATCTCTTCGTCGTGTTGCGATATCGTTGGGCTACGTAAACGTTTGCTATCGTTTGAGTACCCGTACATTATGTACGTGCTCGTTCGCTGAGGACTGCGTGGATGCAGTATGTTTTACAAAGTCGTAAGAAATCATGTTAAAACAACGTTTCTCTAGGCAAACCGCTGATCATGGAGTTCGTATAGTAATATTTTACGACATCTTATAAATCATTGCCCGCGCTCCGTACTGAAAAAAGTGTACGCTCGACCGATCGTAACTCGGAACGTGCAATTTGGTCGGAAAACGATCTTATGAAATGGAGAATAGAGAATAAACATCGCGGAGAAATGAAAAACACAAAAAAAAAAACCTTACAGAAAATACATTTATGACGGTCGAAGTGTCTCAATGATTTCGCAAACGGAGACGTTAAAACCTTTTTTGTGCCAAAAATTATGATTAAAAAAAAAAAAAAAAACACAATTCTAGCCCGCCGTTCGTACATGGAAAACGACGACAAATGACCGCCGACTAGGTTCAAAAGCAATGCTTATGGGTACTGTAATACATTATTTAATTTGTGAACCAGGCACATGTAATGGTGATAGGGTCGGTACTGGTAAGATCAGTGTTTTCTGTTGTCGTAAATTCGACCCGTTGGCCTAAACCCTATGTATTATTCAGACTTCAGGCTTGGGCGTCGCTTTGTCCAATAAAAATAAGGTGAGTGGAAACTTACGTGCAAATCAATGTTGAAACACTTGTTTTTCTACACTCCCATACACTTATGTGAATATTGCGAAATACGTTAACGTTATACAACACTGACACGTTCGTGATATTATATTATTTTATGCATACCTACATTTGCTCTTGTGTATTTTATAGATTCTATATATTCTGAATAACTATTTGGTACTTTTGTGAGGTCATTTTTTGAATTTCCCAACAATTTCCTCGATAATTGCGAAAAACTGACAAAAAATTAAAAAAAAAAATACAGCAACATTTACGGTGTACCGACAAAATCGAGTTTTTGTTTTCATCATGACACAATAAATAATAATCTTATAGACATGCGATGAACAGAAAATGTAATTCAAAATTTTACGTACATATCTACTTATAACTGATTAAAGACAAATAAGCTTAACTACAAAAAAAAAAAAAATCAACGAACTTTTAAATATTACAATTTGACGAAACGATAAAAGTCGAGGAAATCCATTTCATTTTAGTGGTAAAAAGTTTTTAAATTTTAAACTTTCTAGCGATAGAAAATAAAAGTAAGATTTTCTGAACGTTTTATTTGATCCTGTACTTATTACTATGATAGATTTGTGACGAATATTTCCAATTGGTTTATATGTATCATTGGCGATCATTTAAGTCATATATAAGTAAAAAACGTAAGAATAATTAAAAAAATAAAATATACTTACCGATTTTCTCTAGGAATAAAACCGTATGTTTCACATTCTTCATTCTCAGTCAAACCAATAGGCGTAGGATATATTCCGTGAATATAAATTTAAAAATAACCATGGTAATATTTCGAAATCCGTTGATCACCTGAATCAATTTTTGTCGAAAGATACTTACTTTTCATTATAATATACTGTTGAAAGTTTCTGTTATTTTCGGAAACAACTTTGTTAAGCTTCAATCATTTATTCTCGGCTGTATCCAGCTTATTTTCGTGGTTGCTATTTTAAATTATAACGAAGAGAACTCTGATAAACGACAAAAACGAAAAATTACTTTTGATTTGAAACAACAACGATGAAATTATATTTTTATGATGTTACAATGTTTGTCTTTTATTTACAATGTACACGCGCAATATGACATAATCAATTAGTTGTATGCGATTAAGAGAAAATCGATATATATATAATTATAATAAAAATAAACAGTAAAAATAATGATAATAATAGTATATGAAAAAATAAAAACTAAAAATCATTTAGTATTTAGAGTTCAGATAGGTCGCTTTAAGGCGTGGGCAAGAGTCCCGCGTTTTTTAGAATGATGAAGATTTTCTCCCTAGGGATCTTTTCCGTTTCCCTGTTGACGGCGTGTTGTTCACCCGGACCGAACCAACTGTTCTGTGCCAAGGTTTCGGCTATCTTCGGGTTCTTGTAGAACGAGTTTTGCATGTGTGGTGGCAACAGTGCCTCCCTCTGGAACGCAGCCACTACTATGGGATTAGTGGGCTTAACGATGGCATTGATCTGTGAGGAGATGAAATATTTACATATAATATAAAATGTGTAAACGTCTGCGGTATTCAAGATTATTCAATCGTATCACGACGTGTAAACAATAAAAAATTGACAAATAAAAAAATGACAAAATTAGGCCGAATACTACGTTTTTGGCGTATTTGTGCTTACAGAGCGGATAAATATGGCATGATTATTAACATAGTAATCTACTCTGTTAATATAATTTTAAAATGATCATGATAATAGTTTGGTGTGGATTTCTATTTATTTTTTATTTACATGTGGTAATTTACTTGTATAACTAATTATGAAGTCGCATTGCATAATTTCTCATTCTAATTATATATTACTTACCAACGCTATTTATACATTTTTTTTGTACATTCAAATATATTACCTTAGGTAAATTTGGAACATGAAATCAGTGGGTACATGATTTATTATCTATCTATGCGAAACGATACAACTATAAATCTAATATGAAAAACATACGATTAAAAAACATTTGTTTTTAAATTCAATAACATTCATAATGCGCATTTTTTTCCTGTCCAAACGAAAATGTAATAAAGTTTGTAGAAGAAAAAATCCCCGGGGAGGATATAATAATAATAATAATAATAATATTCACAAAAGCACGTAACCCTGTACAGATTCGTGTTGTACTTACAGAATATAATATTATTAATATTGTAAATATTATAAAGAATTTTTCTACACAAGACATTTCTTATCATTATAAAACAGTAAATCATGTTATACACATATGTCGCTTACTTGTATTATAATATTTACTTCGTGTAACAGAAAAAAATGTTCATGATTTTGAAAAAGAATGACCAAAAAGTTAATTGCTGCATATATTTAGTACTAGAAAATACCTTCATTTACTACGAAATAAAAATGGTTCGTATTTAAATTCATTGTTACAATAATTGATATTGTTCCTACAAATACTAGATATAAATAAAAACTATAATATTTATATATATATATGATATATATATGTGTATTATTTATTGTATAAATAAATAAAAACTAGAAAAACTTTATGAATAATTCTTAAATCAAAAATTTAATTCTACACGTATTATGTTGCGCCATTGGAAACTAAAATAAATTCAAAATATTAAGATCCAATATTTCACCATAATAATTCCGTACGTGTTATTCTAAGATATGCAATCGTTTTTTATTCAACACCGTGTGTGCGAACAGTTTTTTTATTTATTTTTAATACTTAACGGTTCATTTGTGATTTTCATTTGATGATTGAAATGTGGATTTAGAATTGCCTTCATTATAGTCCAAGGAAACTAAGTATATTAACGTATTAACGCATTTTCACCGTTAACCTCTGACACGGCCATCAAAAATGTATGCTCAAGTAACCGTGAATGAAAAATAAAATATTAATAACAGCAAAAAATTCAATAAAAAACAGAAACTTTATTTATTTTCAAATATACCTGTATATAAAAAATAAATTACTCGTTCATATTTCTATGGTTTAGCGATATCGATAAACGATTATTTAAGTTCTAATAGTTTATAAATATAAAACCGAAGAAACGTTCAAAATATGATTACATAGTAGTTAATGGGATTTTTGATACAGTTGAAGGAAAAATAATTGGATCCTAAAAAAATAAAATTATCGTTATTTTCATTTGTACGTCATTCACAAAGAAATAATAATATTCATTAAGCATTTTAAATTCGAAACAACTGTTGCTACAACGAGAGCGGATTGCTATAAATGTTAAAAAAAAAACAAATTCGAAAGTTAATTAAACTTTGAATTTTATTTTCATGAAAAAATTGTTTAATATAATTTAATTAATGTTGCTCGCAGTACGCGAGTAATTTAACTCAACCTGTCCGTGTTAAAATTTCACTATTATTATTTAAGACTTTTCTATATGATTAGTTTAATAAGTTTGTACCACAGTAACGTAGTAATTTTATAATGTACTGATAAGTGATACTGTCGTTTTATATATAAATATTTGTGTTCAGTATGTTGAGAGTATGAATAGTAACATTTGTCCCGACTTCGATATACCGAAAAGCTAAATATTGATATGACGATATATCATTACAGAAAATATCAAATATCAATAGTTCTCAAAAAATTTTTAATATTATAATTGAACCATAGATAAAGTTATTTAAGTAAAAAATCCTAATAGCTTCTAATCTGTGATGGTCTAACATAATATCATAGCTTATTTAGCACTAAAATAACAATTATTAGTGCAAAATGAATCGCATAAATTGTGTGCTTACTTAAACAATACATTGTTGTTAATTTGACTTATTTGTTAATTTGACTTATTTGTTAATTTAAAACTGCCGAATACCATATCCTCATCTGATACTGAGTCAGTATTACTACTTTTACTTAACCCTCTACCTTAATTTTTATTTATAGAGTTTCGACCAAAAATATCGATATAACGATATATCGTCTTGAAAGTATCAATACTACGGTATTATCAAAATGACAATATCGATATATCGTTGCCATCCCTAGTCAAAAGATATTTGTTGTAATCGAATGAAATAAAAATTATAAAAACTCGATACTTTTTAAATTTTAGAGTTACATGAACTGAATATTCAATGAACTTCAAAGAGTTGTTATATTTGTGTAAGAAAAAACAAACAAATACATACAGCAAATATTAATTGTACTTGCGGATATAAATCAAGTTCAAGAAAAAACTGACAATTCAAAACATTTTTAGTTGCACAGTGCTATATTTATTTTTCGGGTGTCAAAATTTAATGAAAATGGCTAATATTTATATTTTAATTTGTCAATCCCACCAGAACATATTTTTGTTTTTGCTCTTGAGTACTAAATTCTTAAATACTCAATATTTATCCATGCTATTTTTTCAGCATACTCATATTGCATAATAACATAATATACAATTTTATTTTAAATTATCATACGCTTGAAGTGGCATTCAAGTGACATAGGTTAAAGAAATATGCTATTCCATTGAAAGTACAAACCTAAATATATTCATGTTTATATTAGTATAATTAAAATGTGTATTGTACATAAATTCTTTATTGTTCCTATTTAAAAACCTTAAACAACCATTATTTGCTGTACTCGGAATGTTAAAAAAAAAAAAACAAACAAAAGAGTATTCTATTCTAATGTCGTCAGATCTACCTCTGTGGGCATGAAGGTACAACTGGTTGATTCTCGGTACGTGATTTACAAGCGCGTAAATCGAAAAGATATATTACTACGCAGTCGTGCTTTATTAATAGAGCTTATAAGCAGTAAATTTTAACATTCAAATTGCGACACATTTGCATACTACTCAATGTACACTGAATAACATTTATGTAACAAACAAAATATGATTTTATTATGATTAGGGTTTAAGCTCTATATATGAGTAAAATGTGATCAATAATATATATTTATATACTAACTATAGTAAATTATTTCCCATCATAGCTCTAACTGATTAAATGTTAATACGAGTATACAATTTATAATCACTGATGATGATCGGAATGAGTGTAGGAAAATGTATAAACATTTAAAATTTTTTGAAAACATCCAGTAGTGAGAAAGATATTTTTCAAAACCTGACGGAAAATGCAAAATGATACGTACAATTTGGATACTATTTGTGACTACATGTACAATGAAATACGAACTTGTTTAGTGTTGCACATTATTACAGAAATTTGAGAAAAAGTATGTGCCAAAGTGACGTTATGCTCCACCTCGCTTTTAACAATAGTTTGGCTTACGTAACAGACGGATGTTGTAATAATATTATGATCTAAGGGCAGATATAGTCATCGCAAACAACTATTGTGGATTGTAAACAAATCTCGAGATTTTCAAAATAGTTATATACGAGTACATAGACGACGACCAGTACTGACAGTACCAAGTACGAAAATAAACTTAATTTAATAGTGATAAAAAATTATGTTTTAACATTTCACCAATATAATGTTTGATTTATTAAAATATATATATATATATATACAATTAAATTAAAAAATGTAAAGAGAACATGGAAGTATTATTAATTTTCTACTTAGAGATACATAGAATTCCAATAGCTTTACATTTGCTTTTCCTCGTTTCACACTTTTTTTGACACAAAAGAGCTAGACTTATCCATGGCCATTTAAACTGGAATACTGTCTAACTACTTCTCTGGGTGAAATTTATATTTTTAATAGTTTACAATACTCAAATCATTCGTCGATGAATTTGTAACGGTGTGATGATATATGCAACGGCAGAGCAGCGTTAACCAGGTTAACTTACGCGTGGCTGGTACCGAGTTTATTTCCGTGATGCAACCCTCTATGCTAAACTGATACTCGTTTGAATTTGTATTATAATCCATTACTAGAGTTGTTTTGGTGTCTAGTTTTCACATTGAGATGGCTATTTTCACATTTACCTTCACATTTTTACAGGTTTAGAAAAACTATGATATAAAAACTAAGTTTTTATTAATAAACGCAATTTAAAAATTAAAGTTGTTGAGATGATAATTTGAAACAAACTCTTTTAAAATATTGTATTTGTGTAAGTATCCATTATCATAAATTCGTCAAACAGTTCTCCTAGGAGTTCTTTTTCAGTTTCCTTGCATTACAATTACAAAACTTAATATATTTCAATGTTTGTATACTGTGTACAGTCTCCATAAAATAAAATACGATTATACCACGATAGACAATTTTTAATTTTTAATTTAATTTCCAAATGGACAATTCAAAACAATTCTTCATCCTATTTTTTTTAAGAATACTCAAATACTTACTTTTTGTTGTTAACATTTACCTTCTAAATTGATATTCCTAAGCCTACAAAAATGTATACGTAATTGGCCATTTAAATATGAAAAGTAAGCATCAACATAGACAGTTATGGGTAACTACACTAATTTAAACGGAGACCAATTCAGATTACCTCTATAAAATATATTTTATAAACAGGAGCCAATTCGGCTACTCCTACGTTAATAACGTTTATCGTCGCCTTATAACGGTGCATCGCACTCGGGTGTACGAGAATACAACGTTAGGACTTACCGAAGGGTTGATGGCATCTTTCTGTGGTGGTGGTTGTACAAATCCCTGTTGGGCGGGCGGCAACAGAGATAACGACAATTGCTGAGGGCGTGCTGTCGTGCATGCGGCCAGTGCGATCGCCGAGCATAGGAGTTTGATATACATGCTGCGTTGAGAGACGTCGTGCAACAGTTTATTGATATGTTTGTCAACCTTGTTCCCCGTACGTCTGCGAATCAGAAAAATACGTATACATAAACAAGTATATATAAAATAATAGCACACTTTAAACAAGAACATTGTATTGTGCATTTTTAAAGAAATTTTGCTGAATGACAAATAATTTTTTTCTAAATTAATGTAAATACACAATAGTATGATTATAGTATGATAATAGTATTTCACATTGACGCCACACAATTATTCAAAATAAATCTGTAAGCTGATAGAAAATGTAAACATCGATAATATGACAATATATTGTATTATATACAAATTTATCGAGTATATTACCTGATTATTTATTTTACATGGTTTAAAAAATTATTTTTTAGATTCTGAACGGAGTTATGGAATCTATTGGTTTTACAATGATGTGTTTTTTTTTTTAATTTTTTTTTATTTTTTTTTTTTATGTTTGTGTCTGACGACACCTTTATTGGCAGTAAAAATGCTTCGATTTGCTTATGTAGCAACTTTTCTGAAAGGTTGGTACTTTTTCAACATTTTTTAAATGCGACGGGAAAAACCCTAAAAAAATAAGGGAAAAACGGGAGTTCTTACGCAAAACCAGTTTTCGATAAAATCAAATTTTTTATTTTACTATAACTCAAAAACTAATCGATGTAAATACTTGAAATTTTCACCAAATGTTTAGATTAGCGTTCTCTATACACTATACAGTACGGTGGGTGGTTGATTACAGTCTTGGATATTTTAACCAAAAATTGTGTTACCAATATCGGTGAATGTGCTAGATTATTGTTATGCAGCAGAAACCCGTTATTTCTATGCTATCATTAGCGAGTATGGAACAAACAACGCGCAAACTCTACTATTATTATCATGATTCTTGAACAAAAGAACTTTGTGTAAAATAATGTGGATACTACCTTGAATAATTTACAGTGGTTTTGATAACATTTTAATAGATATTTGCCAATTATGAAACAAAGAAGAACGCATGAGTCCCACATTTTCATAATTATTGAAAGTCTTTTGAAAAGCGTTATTTTCCTAAATCCTTTTTCAATGACTCACGACCGTTTTTTAAACCACGAATAATATTTAAAAATCTTGCTACGACTTAAACTAACACCATCATACATAATTTTCGTTATTTTAAATGTAATTTTAAATTTAAATGTTTAGATAGCACTTTTATTTAATTTAAAACAAAATTGAATTGCAGCTCTTTATTCTATTGTAAAAATTGTGACATAATATTATAAACTCGTACATTTTAAATGGGTGCAAGTGATTACTGAATCAATTTATCGTTATTGGATTTTTACAGTTGCTATCGATGTATATTATATAATGCAATACCATTTGTGGATTATAGATAACGCTATATATAGTTGTAGAAAAATGTTCAGTCCCTGAACATTTTAAACATACTAAATAGGTAGCTAACACCACTAGAGTTACCTAATATGTGCGAACATAAGGGTATCACCCTTGTCCTATCCCGACCGAAATATCAGAACAAATAACCTGACCTACAAATTTCATAGTTATTTCAATGTTTCCCATGAGACTTACGAATAAAATATATAGATATATGCATATAGTACACAACATTGTTTTTGCATTCACCACTGCTGAAATACTAAACTTTTCCAATCCCAGCGCCATAGTTTTTAGATCCTACGAAAACGACCATTCTTCCAAAAATATCAATACGAAATAATGTTGTTTTGAGTTGGTTATTGCTATATTCAATCCACTCGGTTTGAGAACCGCTACATTATAAGATACATATTTTGATTTCTCGTTCCGTCTTTGTGCCATCATGTGATATGTGATTCCCGGTAAAACAAGCAAACGATGAAAAGTTTCAATAGTTTATCGGGTAAAATGGAATATAGTTTATTTTTATTTGATTCACGCTTGAAAACGGCACTATGTTATTTATTATTGTTATTAGAGTACACAACTGTATGAATCGACGAAACGTTTTGAGAGATTAGATACCTACATATCAGATACCAAAGCTAACCGCGGTCGGTTTGGCTGCGAGCATGCGATGACGTTGACGAGTATAACAACAGTAAATCACTATTCGCTTTTCACGGACTGTACACGTTTCGTAATAAGTTCAATCTTTCCAGTCAGGTCGTCGGATGCTGGATTTACGTACCATTCAATAAGAGGGACCGTGGGAAAATATTCAAAATTCCTAGCATATGTATGTTCGTCAATGTTATTGTATATTAGTCGTTCCACGAAAGTCCAAGCTAATCATATTCATCACCACGTCCAAATACACATATATTTTTAAGAACAATAATAAATAAATGTTTACGTTTTAATTCAGAATACAGACACTAGACTTTCAACTAGATACTCGATACCACAATAATGGAAAAAATAATTTAATAATTCTTAAGTTGATACGTTCAATAAGTTAATCACCGGGACAGAGGTAAATGCTTCGACGGCATGCGATGATTTATCATATCTCACGAACGAGACTACAGTACCGGCTCTTAAGATCCGTGTCGTGACGCGTACGCGCGCGATGGATTCCGTGTGTGGTCGGACCGCAGTCTATGTTTGTTAAATCATGACGAGGGACGAGGACAGGGGAAAGAAAAGAAAAATCCTGAACGAGCCTGCTTGGACCGGACGACCAGTTTCCGAGCACGGCTACCAGTCCCTCGTCACTTTTGACTGATAACCATTATTTCCTTTCGCGTGACGATTATTTCGTTTAATTTTTCTTCTTTTTCAGTTGTTCTCGGATGTTTCTTTTGCGTCAACGATGTAAGGTACGGATTGAGTGCGCATGCTGCTAAAACGTTTAGTTTTCCATGCACTCGGACGTACCTATTGTTATTAACAGCACGTACTTAAAACATATAATTAGAATATTTGCAAAACGTCCGGACAAAGCAGTATCGTGATGTATTTAATAAGTCTTGGTACTGTAATATCATTGCGTAATCGTTAAAGTAGCAGCGTCAAAGTTCTCATATTTTTCTTACGTTCATGGTCGTTGCAAACTTTGACAGCCGATATTAATTACTGATCATCACGAAAACCCTCGGGAAACGGTCGAATATTTCTATTGTCACGGCACATACTCGTAAAATGCTCTTCGCACATCACCGTTGTTGGACTGTTACCATATGGTTGCCGCTCAACACGTACCGATTATTAACAACACGATGGTATGTTTTATAATTTTTATTTTTTAACTAACGCTCCAAATCGCGTGAAACGGTCATCATATCTTGAGGACTTTGCGGCAATGGCCATTCATTTGAAATTTATATCCCTCGACAGAATCAGTTGCAAATCACTCGGGTGTCTTTAAATAATTGTGTTATGCAAATACATATATCTAACTAGATGACTAAGAATAAAAATAATTGTTCCGGACAAAACATTGTTTTCGCTACTTTTTCCGAATACAGGTCGCTTATGAATATTTATCAATACGTATAATCTAACACACTTAAATGCCATTAACTTCACGTAAACCCTTTAGTCTTAGCATTAAGTATTACTCATTTTATCGAAAAAAAAATATTAACATTATGATAAATCAAAAATAAAAAATTAATTTTGAATCGAAATAAGAATCCCTCATAGGAAAAATATGTTTTTGAATAAAATAAAATGGTTTTAGTTTGTCTACAATCAAAACAAGTGTTATTCGCAGTTTTTTTTATGAACTCATAGATAACCTTAGCTCATGATTATTGCACGTAATAGTATTTTCATTAAATTTAGCTGTTGAATCGAAATTATAGTATTAAAATCATGGGAACGTATAATTAATTTTACTTAAAATGGTAAACTATGTATGCCAATGGTTTATATGTAAGTGTTAATGATTGTCTGTTAACGAATACGAAAAACTTAATTTCTGAATGAACTGAACCAAAAAAAAAAAAAAACAGAAAGTAGGTAAGTAATTACTCATAAAGACATGCACCGGTTCATCATGAGTTTCCTGTTAAACAACCGGTTTTTTCTCATTCGATAATCCTAGACTATATGGGTTCTTTTGTATAACAAAGCGATTTACGTAACAATGTGTTCCGTAATTTTTTGGCAATCTAAAGTTATTTTAATGCGATCTTAAAATTAAAAGTAATAAAAATAATAATATAATTTATATGAAATGAAAATAATTCTTGTTCATACAATAATATGTTTATTTTTAGTATTTTAGAGGGTAAAAGAAATATTTGAACTTGTAGAAAACTATTTAAAGTAGAATTAACATGCATAATAGATATCTATATTTCATTTGATCCCATATTCTAAATACTATACAGAATAGGTCTAAATTCCCGAAACTTATCTAAAACTTTATTTTTATTTGGTCGTATGCAAATTGATTTTAGACCGTCATAACTGCTGTAAGTCGATTAATTTGTATTCGTTGTCAATCGGGTTTAAAACCGATTGTTCTTAACCGTAGGAAATTAATTGCATATATTTAATTATTGCTTATTTAATCATTAGTAGTGCGTATAAAGTGATAATCATCACGGTTCTGTAAACACAAAAGCTAAAACCTAATAGAGTGATGAGTTTAAAAATGAAGAAAAAAGTACATTTATTTGTAAGGGCGCAATAGTTTACTATAGAAAATTAATCTGGTCTTAGGACATTTTGATTTAACTTTTTTAATTTATTATGAAAGAATGAGACGCTAAATAATAGTGTTAAGAAACTGAAAATCTATTTTTAGTCGACGAAAAAAAAAATCGAAAAAAAAATTCAAAGGGTAACTGCGTTTACGAAAATACTTTATACAAATTATATTTGTCTAAACAATTTCTTAAAATTAAAACTCACTCAGAATTATATACTGTTGGATTTTTATCGTTTTGACAAAACGAATTTTTCGACTCCAGCTAACAAAGTTTGATACTTCGAACTGTAGACCATTAATTTTGAATTAATATTTATTTGTTATATATTTTCATTTGGGGATATTAATTTATTTTGTATATAAATGTACCTTCTATAATTTTTTTTTTTTTTAATATCATTGTTATCAATT
Source organism: Sipha maydis (assembly GCA_034509805.1). Lineage (NCBI taxonomy): Eukaryota > Metazoa > Arthropoda > Insecta > Hemiptera > Aphididae > Sipha > Sipha maydis. The sequence goes on from JASXSY010002636.1 coordinate 17,967, forward strand.
CATACAATAATATAAATATTCCTACCGACAAAATGATCACGCTTCGTTGCGCTAAATCACAAGTATCAGTTCTTATACCTTCCGGGACACGGTGAAATATACAAAACAAAAACTTACGGGTGAATCTGAAAGCTGCCGGGAAACTTGCACGATCGTCAACCGCGGAGACTTTTTTCGAGACGAAAAGCGCGATAGCGCGGCACGCGAAATGATAATGCGGCACTCGGTGCAGGCACAATAGTCGAATGAAAAATTAATACTTTCACTGTCGAAGGTCTGAGTCGTTTTGCCAGGAACTGCCGAGTGCGACGCCGAACCTTCGTCCTACTTTCCACCGCACAAGGTAGCTGTAAGGTACCTATAATACCACTACTGACAACGATAGAACGCTCCGTAGCAGATTCGTGACAATGTGTGTTGAGCAACAGCCGATTTGATGAAGACGCACGTGTGCCGTTATCAGTCTTCGCAACGGTATATAACCATACTGATATAACCACACTGATCATTAATTCAACCCAGCATTTCTTGATATATTTTATTCTACCCCACTCTCCAGATGTACATCTTATACTATAAGCCTCATGACTCTTCCCGACGCATCCTCTCTGTACAAAATTATCTAAATTACTTTGAAACTAAAACACGAACCTTTTTTATTTGTATTTAATGGAAAAATCATTGTTATTTTCCTCCTTATATGTAAATTATTAAAAAATTACTTCGTGATAATTGCTCGAGTCCATCCAGTAATTTGTTTATACTTTCATCTTCCCTTTAGGTAGGGAAACACTGTTTTTTTTTAATTGCAAATGGTACGTTACAATGACGATCGCATGATATCATTAAAGCATTAACGTTAGTGATATAATCGAACATTTATTGAACAAACTCAAAGGTTGAATGATAATTAAAATTAAATTATTAAATTATTAAATTAATCATTTAAAATACTAGTTCTCACCGTACGAAATGGGTGAAAATAATAATAGTTAACTATTACACATATTAATACGTATAATTAATCATAATCTTAAAAATAATTTATATAACAATATAATCAAAAATATTGTAAAACAAAAATAAACATTAATAGTATAAATGTTCGTATAGATAGTTATTATTAGGTATTTGGTACATTATGTGTGCTCATATCATAACTCGATAAATATTTGTTTACCCTAGATTATTACAAGTGTGTACTCCATACATTACAAATGCAACATTTATCAACATTTATTTTAGAAAAATAAAATTAAGTAGGTGATTCGTTAAAATTGTCATCGACATGGAAAAAGTGACTATATGCACTTTTTTAAATTAAGCTCTAAAGAAAATAAATTATAAAATCACGTTTGAACCATATCAATCATAATAAAAATTGATAAAAAATATGTACTCTTCAAAGGTATTTAATACTAAAATTGACAATCCCAAAAACTATAAAAATACGCGTCCTAGTCAGTTTTTGCACGTTGATGACGAAGTAGACAGTTTTTCCGTTAAACTAAAACGTTTTTGGAGAAAAATCTTCCACGCAGTGAAAAATTTCACTAAGAGTTGAAAAGTGAGAATAAGGACCTATTGATTTTGCAATAAATAAAATGCATTTATTTTCGATGTCTAGAAATATATGTTTAAACATTAATAATGTGTTCCTTTACATTTGCGTATGGATAAAAATTCAATTGGCAATTTCAGACACTTTGAACACATTAAAATTGTAAATTCCCTCCCATTGTTATAATATACACATAGGGTTATAGTATAGACATTAAATGTAATAACGCTGAAAAGGTTCAATTTGTATGGTTTACTCTATTATGGTATGCATAATGCAAAGAATGAAAAATAAAAATACTGAAAAAAATGTATTCCTGTAATATATTCATGAATCCACATATCACATTACTTTATTGAAGTATTGAAAACGTGTTTCACTATTAAAATTTAAAATCTAAAATTATTTTCACAATTATACATATATAGGCATGCATATTTTCTGATGCTTCCCTAAAAATCGATTATAAAACATAAGAAATGAATAGGCTTTACGTTGACCTACTAAATTAATTTTATAAATGTAATTATATAACGTATAAAATTACAGTAATAATATATATTAAAAGTCATAAAATCTGATTTTTTTAGTATAAAGTTCACCATTTATATTTGAATAAAATTCTTTATTTCGGTAATTTAATACCTAGATAATTTAATTAAAATTTGCTTTAGGTATTGCTTGTATATAAAAAATTTTACGCGCCAAACAAATATAGTCGTAATCACGAATTAACACTATAATATTATATACAAACCCTGTCAACCGATGACACCGAAGTACTTGATGATGGTACATAACACAAGTATTCATTCAATAATTTTAAAATATTTTAAGTTTACTATATAAATAGTTTGTCAATAAATTCCATCAACTCGATGTAAGAGCCGACGGTGCATAGGTAAGAATGCATGATATACCGGAGGCCTCTCGCGTACCTTTGACCCACGATATTTTACGACACGCTGCATGTTCCGTGGCTTACAATATTATATAATTTTTATTAACTGTAAAAAAATATTTAGTTAATAATTTATAATAAAGTGTTGGATAGTTTAATGAAATTAATATAATAAGTTTTTTGAAAAATAGTATCGTAATAAAGATTATTTTTTTTTTTTTTATGTTCAAACTCTTAGAGAAACAATAAATGTGCTATGGCTGTTAAAACAATATTATTATTCTAATTCTGAGATTTAATTTTTCAAAACTTAATGATGCACCGATTATTGATAATATTTTCATAACAAATATTTAATATAATACAACTATTTATGTAAAAATATTGCCCTAAATTTTTTTCGGATACGAATCAAATTTATGATCATGAAGTGGGAGCCAACTTTTATCCACGATTTCATTTTTCTTTGCAATTATTTAATAACTTCTTAGAAATCCGTCAATTCTCGCTCATTTTGTGTAGATTTCAAGCTATAAAATAGAAAATTAATTTTTTTTTTTTTTGAATCAATATAAAATCTTGCTGAACGAATAAAAACTTTTAGTTTTTCCTCCATATGGAAAAATTGTTGAGTGAATTGAAAAATAAGCTTTTTAAAATGCCAATGTGTTCAATTTCTTTTTTAAAAAGTTATTCTGTGAAAATGTTGATGCATATTTACTTTATATCAACATTTTATTTGCATATTTTTGTGTAACCATATACTTGATTTATATATTTTATACATGTTTTTCGCATACAAATCAAGACCCTAATGATAGAAATTGAATATCAAATGAGCAGTCATTTGATATAAGTATATTCAATTGATACCCAGCTATCTAATCCACCTTAATAAGAAATAGTGACAATTCCAATAATTGATTAAGATAGAATTATTGATATTTAAAATTGTTTACATTCAGTCGACTGTTCCATTAAAAATATTTAATTTGTTAGAATTATAATAATTTATAATTATTGTTTTTCGTCCTTCGTTTTTTTTTTTTTTTTATATTATTATTGTAATGACTATGGTAATAAGATTCTTTCAACTGATGCAATTATGTGTTTACTTGTGTAATTGTTAATTTTACTACAACACACACAGATTCAACTTTTAATAGCTACAAAATTAGTAAATATTTTCTCGTTTTAATACATTTCATCACATTATGATAAATTTAAAACATGTCCTATACTGTACTTTAAAAACAACGATTTCTCTCATTAATAAAATATGACAAATATTTTGATACAGACAAAAATAAAATTATGCTATGTTTACGATAACCTATCATACATTATTATACCGCTACTGCAATTAGAAATTAGAAATTTTCACCTAACATTTCACCACATTTCATCTAAAACAATACAATACAATAGTACTAATGTTAGGGCAAAGTAAACTGTTATATTGCACTGGGTCGATTATTGAACACCATTCCCAATTTACAAAGGTAAAGTATGAATAATTTTACATTATATGGATATTATATACAATATATTGCATAATATTATATTTGGGCTCTATAGATTAAGTATTGAAAATATTAAAATTAAATATAACATCTTACTGAGTATTTGATTAAAACTTATAATATACACCTTGAATATTAGTTTTAATGATAATTAAATAAGTTATCCAATCAGGTACTATTGAAGAATTAATAATATTATGTAAAGGTAGTTTGAGATAAATAAAATTAATACTTTTTATAATTAAACTATAGTTATTTTAATTAATTATTGTTAAAATTTTTGTTAGGTATATATAATTGTATGATTTTTTATTTATTTTTGTTTACACTGGTTGGTCTTACATAATGTATTACCAGTAAACCTATCATACCCTTGGTCACCCATGTTTGAACATTTTTTTACCACTTTTCTTTTAGATATTTGTAATGGTGGTACCACATTAGGCTCGATAAACACCTTAACATATCGTGAATTATTATTACTATTATTATTATCGTCTGCCATCATCACATATATTACGTACAATTATATAGGTATCTGGTAAGTCATGATATGAAACTAATTTAATATGTAAGTATATGTATAATTACGTATAAATGCTATTTGATACAAATGCACGCAGCGCATTAATTCACATTGTCCACTTGAAACCGGAATGGGTATACTTCACCTGGGCACTATCTTGTACAATGACCGATAAATGTATAACAATTTCTCGCGTTGAGATGATAATTTTTTACATAGCCAATAATCGGATATTGTGTACAATTCTCAGTTTTCCTATCTATGCCTAAAACATATACATAGATAGCATTTATACGGGTAATATCTTAATAACCAATACCAAGGATTTTGATGATATTTACATAATTTCTGGTAACAACATAGAAGATAGTTGATAAACATTGCTTATCTAATTTAAAATAATATGTTGCAACACTTACGAATAAAAGTAAATTATTTTAATTTTCAATTTATTTTAGATTCTGAACGGAGTGAAGAATGTATTGATTTTACAATGATGTGTGTTTTTTTTTTTTTTTTTGTGTCTGTCGACACGATTTGGGGCAGTAAAAATGCTTCGATTGCCTTATGTAGCAACTTTTCTGAAAGAAAAGTGAATCTATTTGGTACTTTGGGGGGTCAAAAGTAAAAAATTTCCAATATTTTTTAAATGCGACGGGAAAAACCATAAAAAAATTTGGAAAAAACGGGAGTTTTTACGCAAAACCAGTTTTCGACATAATCAAATTTTTTATTTTGCTATAACTCAAAAACTAATCGATGTAAAAACTTGAAATTTTCACCAAATGTTTAGATTAGCGTTCTTTATACACTATTAAATTTTCAAAGTATTTTGACTTTTATTAAGCTATTTATAGACAATTGAAATTTTCAATTTTTTTAAGTATTTTTTTTTTAAATAACGATAAAATTTATTTGGCTGCCCAGAAAATCTTGAAAATTTAATACAAGGTTTCTTATAAGTTGTTCCTTAACTGATAAAAAAAAATCTAAAATCGTAAGTCACAATTTTTTTTTACAAGTGCTCAAAGTTCCAATTTATACGAAATATCTAAAAATCACGATAATTTGCAAGTTATTTTGTAGATAAAAATTCATAAAATTTTTTCTGTTCATACTTAAGGTTCAAAATTTTAACACTAGGTTATCTATAAGCTACTCTTCAAAAATCTTTAAAAAAATTTCTACCGGAATTAGAGGAAAAAATTTTATGACTGTTTGAAATTTAAATATTTAGGAAATTGCATAAAATAGCGATTTATTCTCAAACGATTTTAAATATTTTTTATAATTCAAAAAGTATAAGTCGCAAATTTTTGAAATTTCTACCAGCTGTTAAGATTGGTATTTCCTTTATGTCATATTTTTTTAAAAATATTATATTGATTTTTAAGCCACTTATAGGCATTTAAAATATTCGATTTTTTTACATTTTTTTTTTATAATCGGTGATAAAAAAAATTTGGCTCGTACAAAATACTTGAAAATGTAATAGAAGATTCCACAGAAGTAGTTCTTATTGTCATTCAACAATTATTAAAATCCATAGGCACAATTTTTTTTATAAGCGTTTGAATAGCGAATATTGACATAAAATTACATGTAAAATATAATATAATGTATAATATTCTAGACTGACAAAGATATCGGTTTTTTTTAAAATGCTCTAACTCAAAAACGAAAAACTGCAACATTTTGAAATTTTCACCAAATCTTTATATTGACGTTTTCTATATATGATTAAGTTTTCAAAGTATTTTGACATATTTTGACTTATTTATAGACAATTTAAATTTTCGATTTTCGTAAAATTTTTGTTTTTAAACATCTATAAAATTTAGTTGGCAGACCGAAAACTCTTGAAAATTTAATACAAGGTTTATAATAAGTTACACTTATCGTAACTAAAAAATATCGGTGATCGGTTTACTCAAATTTTTTTTATAAGACCTTAAAGCTCAAATTTGTATAAAATGTGTAAAAATCACGATAATTTGCAAGTTATTTTGTAGATAAAAATTCATAGAATTTTTTCTGTTCATACTTAAGGTACAAAATTTTAACACTAGGTTATCTATAAACTACACTACAAAAATCTTTGAAAAAATTTCTAATGGACTTAGAGGAAAAAATTTTATGACTGTTTGAAATTTAAATATTTACGAAATTGCATAAAATAGCGATTTATTCTCAAACGATTTTAAATATTTGTTATAATTAAAAAAGTATAAGTCGGAGATTTTTGAAATTTCAAACTATGTCGCTGTATGCAACTGCCAACCCATCCTAATTGAAAAATATATTTATCGTTTCAAAATAAAATATACTTTTTACAATATTTATAAATAACAATGTATTATATCCTAGACAAACATATGAACTCCGTTCAGAATCGTTATTCGTATACAATGATATCTATCATTGCATTCAAATTTAACAAATCCATTGCAATAATGACCTATCCTATAAACGAGGAGCACTCCACCCCAACTGTACAGCAGAGCGAGGCCCATCCGGTTCTTTTTTATTTTATTCATTATTTATTTTTATATTATACAAACAAACAAAAAATTCACGCCTATGATTCTATTCTGAAATATAATCGTTTTACGTTCGACTTGTAGTAAGTATTGCATTTCGATAGCATTATGATTTCGTACCATAATTATTCTTTAAATTAATTTTTTTGAGTTACACTATACTGCACTGTTAACTGATAACTTAGTTGTTTTAAGACGAAACGATCGAAGCAACTTTACGAAGCACGCGAAATAGTAAACATATAAATGTATAGTAATTTTGTGAAGAACAAAAGTGTTATTATGCCGGTTAAAGACATTACACTGCGATACACGTAGCACAGTAAATTATTATTACGCGCAGGCTTAAACAGTAGATAAATATTAATCAAGAGCACATCGGATATTTTGCCGGGTCGTATACAATGTATACGTGAAATAAAAACACACGTTTTGCTTTAAGTTACGTTTAGGGTGAATGTAAAGACCGGTGATTGAACAGATGGGAATTGGTCTGCTAAACGTATTCATAAAATGGATTTTAAAATTATGTTTCAATAGTTCGGACTTGATGTTTGATACGTATATTTTGATTTAATAATTATATTAAAACCACTATCAACAAATTATTTTATAAATTCGACTTCTACTCTTCTCAAGTTCAGAGCATTACCTTAATGACATATAAGGGTTTTCAATAACTGTGCAGTATACGATGTTACACTTCCTCACATGGCAGACAATATTCATGTAGTAACTTTATACTGCATATTACCGTAATATTATTATGAGAATGCGATCATCGTTGTCGAGTATCAGTTCTGACAGCATAAATTTTTTTTAGCAAACTCGCAGAACCGGTCAGAGTTTCTGAGAAACTATCATTTCCAAACGATTTTTCGCATTGCCCAGTAAAGGCTCATTATATTACAACTTGTTCATAATGTACTTTTCACGGAGCACGTGCAATTTATAAACCATTGTCAATGTTTGTTTTTTTCTTTGTTGTAAAACCGGGTTTCGTGTTATACATTTATATTTTACCGTGCTGCGTTATTTATGTGCTCACCGTTCTGTTCATTCCGTCACTTTCCATTAGATTATATTATATTTTACTTTCGTTGTTGTCTCGTTTTTTTGGTAGATGGCCAAAAATAATGCGATGGCCCAACACCAGTTTTCGTTCATTTTAAGGTCACATTATATGACAAAACGTGATGCCGTATTTTCTGCGATTTAATTATCATAATATACGAATTCGTGACTACATATCTGGTGAACCTACGACGCCCTCTTGGTTACAAAACACTGTTACGACACCGTTAAATTGCAGTGGCGGTCAGTTAGTGTACTTTATTGTGCGTGAAAGGAAAACAAACAAATTTATTTTACAGCAATATTTTAGATTTAATTAGATGCTTTATGGTGGTTATTTCCACGAATAAACAAAACGACAGTGCGTCCATTGATGTTATATGTCAGCTGGCGTTTTTCTATATTTAATATTTCGTCTATTTCAAAGTATTAATTGTTTTTGACAAGTAATGTATTTTTAATGCCGTATAATATAAGATACGCTCTTGATGGTAATTTTTGAAATAATAGGTAACCATTTACAATGTTCGGATATCATGCAGTAATTTTGTTTCCAATTTAATATAATACGTACCTTTTGTTTGTTAGTTTCTATTTGATTACTAAATTGTTAAATAACAGTGATGATCGTTTACTATTTCGCATATGAAAGGAAATCAATTTTTTTTCCACAATAATTATAAGTTGAGGTAGGTTTCCGTAGTAGGTATATTCGTTATTTCCACAATCATTAAAACAATAATGCAGCTATTAATTTTATTTCGTTTTCTTACATTTGATACTTCGTATATTTCAAAATGTTATTGTTTTTCATAATTTATGTATTTCTACACTGTATATATTTCTGTTGGTAGGTAATTATTCGAATAACAATAATTCTCCATGATTGGTTTTCTTGTAATTATATTCGTTGAATATTGTACATAATTAATTCACTAGTTGTGATTATATCATATTTTGTTGAAGAATTTAATATTTGAATTCGAGTATGAGTTACAGATTCCTATACTTACCTACTACTACGATTAATTTGATTGAAATGTACATTCACAAAATATTATTTTGTACATATTTTTTGTGTGTAATGCATCCGTTTTTACACTTCAGTTACTAAATATGAATATAAATTGTGACAATATTGTATTATGAAAAAAAAATATTCTGAAATCGTAAATTTACAAGACCTATGTAGGCAAATACAATCAATAGTCAATTTGATATACTTCTGTTGTTAGAATAATTATTAATTGGTCTAATTATGTGTTCAAATACATGAACAAATTTGAAATTTCATAAAAGATTTTTAGTTAAAACTGACTTTTAATTTCATCGTCAAAAGGATAAGATTTTATCATATACTAAAAATCTATAACTTATCGGTGTCATATATTTGTTATTTTACAAAAAAAATTGAAGAATTATTTGTTAGAGAGTGATTTGATATTTATTTGACGTGTATTTATTTTAAAGGGTTTTGTCATAGAACATGGTAAATCCTAGAAAAATCTTCATTAAATGATACACAAACAATTCATTGAAAGCCTATGGACATTTTGAATAAATGGTAGCACTCAGTCCAATTGTGTCATTGTATTATTTATGGGACATTAAAAAATATTTGGATTTATTTGTAAAAAATAAAACAGTTGTTTGATCACGGTCACCAATATAAATCCAATAAAAGAAGTAATTTTCTAATGTTCTTAATAAATATATATATATGAATTCACCATTATATATTTTATAATTTATATTTATTATTATATTTTATTTTTTAAGTGTAATGCATATTTTTTGTAGATAACGTACGAAGTGTTAATAAATTAATAAAACGCTTTCGATCTAAAAATGTTAACATTATGGACTGCAAAAATAATCTTCCTTAAGGTGTGAAAATGGATCCTCGGTAAACTTTAAGACAAATTCGAATATTTTTGTCAGTATTCTTATTACATCATTAGGTCAATATTAAAATAAAGATGACAATTTTTTTACAACATAAATTGGTCGTTTCTCACGAAATAGTAGCAGCTACCATGCTGACATGTTTGTGTCATCTTTCACACGTTATTAATTTATTCTTCTTACACTTATAATCATTTATTTCTTATACAAGCACACTTTATCATCTTAGTAACAACTAACCAATACGCGCCTATGTGTTTATAAATATTCACGTCGACTCAAACTTTTCTGTGATTATGCGAGGCCATTGAATGTAATATTTACAATCCATTTTTTTTGTCGACTCCAAGAAATTTACGAATATTTGCTAAAATATAAATTTTTATAATAAAAATAAATAAAATATTAAAATCATGCTTATTTCATAAAAATAATACAACATTATTATACTAATACTTATTGTTTAATATCTATATTATATTAATAACGTCAAATACAAATATAATTAAAATGTAAGTACAAATTAGTTTAATTGAAAGTATAACAGATTATAATTAATTAGAAGTCCGAAAACAATGTATATATAAGTCATGCAAATAAGAAGTTTCCAATAGATTTCTATCTAAAAAGTAGATTAAAAATGACTTTTAACCATATATTACAGTAACTATTTTCATTCAGTCCTTGCAAAAATAATTATACAAGATAAAATAATTTTTCAGGGACTTAACATTGGTCGTAAAATATTTTCAACTTAGTTGGACCATTGTACACGGTTCTATTATACATTTTTCCTACTATAGTCAAATATATGATCACGATAAATAAATATTTTTCCATACGTTCGAGGGATTATTGAATAATCACATAAGCATCAGACTCGGATGGTATTCAAAAAACTTTTTAAGTTTTCCGAATACTTTTGAATTACTTTTATTTTTAAGTATTTAATACAGTACAATACTTTTAACAAGTATTCAGGATATTTTTTTTAACGTTCGATTGAATTCTAATCACCTTTTTTAAATAATTTCACAACTTTTCCGTCACATAAATTATATTTGCATTCGTATATAAAGAAGTATAAAGAAGGTAAATATTTTACAGTTATATATAATATAAATGTATATATCATTTAAATGTTTACTATTCTAAACGGGACAGTATTGATGGTATCCAACGTCATAGCAACGACAAACGATCCAGCCACGACGATTAGATAATAGAATGATAGTAGATATGCGTCGCGGAACAAAAATAAAATAATATTTTTAAAAGAACTTATACATTATAATAATGATACAAAAAACAAAACAGTATCGAGTAGTTACAGTACGCAATATTATTTCACATAGCATCATGGTAAAACGCTGCCGATACAAATGCTAAACTGTCAACGTACAATGTTTTGCGCTCTTCTGACTGAGTGGAACAGGTTGACAATTTTTGTTTCGAACAAAATGGTTGACAGCTCGGCAAAAGTGGAAACTCAGTTCGTACATCGTGCACTGCCCTGAATTGTTCTGACTTCGTGCGGGAACGCTTTACTCGAGTACTACAACTATTGAACGCAACGACACGTTCGCACGTAATATGTGAATGCGCGATTAACACCTACCGATTTGCTGCGACTGCCGTCGCAACGTGTACAATTCGTTTGCGTTCTCGCGTTTGCCGAAGTTCGCACTGAACGGAGCGCAAACAATTGATTTGTAACGACAAATACGAGAACTTTTAACGTGAAAATCTGTACATATATACATAAATAAATATCTAATATTTACTTGCACATTGTTTCGTACGGGGATAGCGTTAGATATTGTGTTTGCGCGACGAGTGTATAGCAGTGTACGTTGTGATCACTTATTGTCCGGCGGCAGCAGATAGTTGGCCAAAATGAAGTTGGACCTGTGCTCCGGTCGCCGGTCGTTCGGTTGACGGTCCGTACGGCCGATGTCCCGCGGCCCGTAGCCGTTCACGTCGCGGGCGGCACCGGTCTGGTACTCAGCCGCGACCACGATCGGTGCCGCTCTACCCGAGTACGGGTAGTACTCCGCGGCGTCCACGACCACGGTATCGTCGCAAGGAGGTTCGGTCGGTGACGACGGTGGCGGTGGTGGTGTGGTTGGTGTCGCGATCGGAGCCGGAGGTGGTGGAGGTGGCAATGGCGATGGTGACGGCGGCGGCGGCGGCGGAATGTACGACGGAGGACATGCAGTCGTCGTCGACTCCGGGTGATCGGTACACGGTTTGCGCGGCCCTTGATCATTTCCGTCGTCCCTCCGACCGGTCCTGGACGTTTCCTGCGCCAAGTCGGCCGGTACATAATAGTAATAGAATACGTGCACGTGATGCACGCTGTCGGTCGAGTGCACCTGATGCTGTGCCGGCGGAAGTGCCGATGTTCGTGGCGGTTGAATGGCGATCAGTCTCACGGCCGGCTGCGGAGGCGGCGGTGGAGGCGACGGTGCAGGTCGGTATGACTGCAACGGGTGCGGAAACGGTGGATGTTGCACGTGATAGTAACCACGTGGTAACAACGGTATGGGGTCCTGGAAGAAGGATCTGAACGGCGGTTGAGGTTGAGGCGGTGGCGGTGACGGAAACGCGTGAAACATGTTATGAGGGAATTGCGTAGACCACGCGGACGCGAGTGCGATTACCGCGGTAGCGGTTACGATGGCTGCAACACATAGGACGGTTAGTGCGTTAAAACAGTAATCGGCTTGATATTATTCATATTCATGTTATAATTATTATCATGGTATTACTGTTATTACTAGGGTAGAAATTCAATGAATCGCTATTCGCTGAGATGAGCTGTATGGTCTCACGATGTTGAACCTGTGTTAAGACTTATGTACACTACACTACTATATCTTTGCCAATCGTCGAATCGGACGAGATCAACTCAAACCTATACAACGAGCGCACGGTTTAACCGAAGACGAACCATTAAACTATCTATTGTTACGTGATGATCGTTGTTGTCCTTTCGACCTTTAAGTTATTGTTTTCATCGTGGCATATAATATGTACGAGTTATTTATTTTTATTTTCGTACCTTTCGCGAATCAAACCAGTTTGAAAAATACCCTAAATGGATTATGTTAATATGAGCATTATCGTGATTTATTTCCAATTGGACATTTATGTTTCGTCATATACGTCGTATGGACTCGAAGCAAAGAAAGTTTATTTAAATTGTTTAAATATTAAATTTTATTTTTTAATCATTTTTTCATTTTGGATTTAAATTTCACATATGATTTTCGACTAAAAATGAACGAAATCCAAAGAACATCGAATGAGATACACGGAATAAATTGATTTTTAGCTAATATCAACTTACTATTTAGTTGATATTAAGGATGATTTTTTTTTATCTTATGTATTGAGAATACATAATAAACCACTTATATATAAAACCACTTTAATTCATTTCTTATAATTAACATTATATTTTTTATACAAAGTGTATTCATGAATCGTTACTATGACATATATTTATGATCAAACTTTTAACTGAGTTTTATATTTTCCATCCATTATAATATGATTTTGCTTGATTTGATTTGATTATTTTTGTTAATAACTTCATAATATGAGTAAACCTAAGTTGAAAGAAAAAGAATGTATTCCACGGAATCCTTCACAAGGTAGTATTTTTTGTGTGTGTTATTAGTTTTTAACAACGTTTAACGGTTATTAAATCGTTACATTTTAATATCATTTTGAACTTAAAAAACCATTAAAAAATGTATATCTTTTAAATCTACTATCATCAAAACAAATGTTTTGATTCTATTCAATCAAATTGTAAAATGGAAATTAATATACTTTTTCATTTTATATTTTAAAAAATATGTAAAAAAAAAAACAGTGTAACAGTGTACAGTAAATCATATTTTTAAATTATAATATCTTAATTTTCAATTTTACAAAAACATTAATAATATCATCTAATATTATCATACACTAAAAAAATAATAAATTATATCGATATTTGATTAGATATTTAACAATATCCTAAAAGATATTGCTATTCCGTAATATTTTGCAGCTCTTTAGATAAAAAAAAATAAATAAAAACATGTAAAACACAATTATAACAGATTTTTCAAACTTATGATTTAAAACAAAAAACAAACATTTTAATCTAATAAACCGCACAATACTTTGAAAATAATATACAAATAATATTGTTTAGATTATGTTTGAATTGAAATTTTATCTATCGAAACTTCGAACATGTATAAAAAAACTAGTAGAAATTACTAATATAATTCGATTTAATTGTTTTTCATAACTACTCGAACATACCGACATTGGAGTTTTGACGTTAAAAATAAAATAATAATTACAATATTTTCTATTCTAAATTAAAATATCAGTTAAAAACAATTATTAGAGGACTTTATGCAAATCGAATCACACGAATTGATATACAAAACTATTAATATTTATATTAAATTAATATTTTATTTTTTTTCAATTCTCTCAATATTTTTACTGATTATGTAAGAATACCTGAACAATTTTGATTATTATGTTCAATTTTATTTTTTTATATTTTACGGTTTATAGTTATAATTTGATAAATATTTACAGTTATAGGTTTTTGTAAATTCACTTAACTTCGCTTAGAATCGTTTTTCAAATGTAATGATTTATTATTTCCTTAAATTATGTATACAAATAGTTACAGAAGTACCGCACATGAAAAAAATTACTAATGAACTAACATATAACCGAACAAATGATGAAAATCTCAATCCGGTAGAATATGAACAGCAACTCCTATCGAATTTACACGAAAAAATTATGGGTGACTATTAATGATTATTTTTGTCACGTTTACATGCAGTTAACATAAAAACGGAACCATTGAAATGTGCATAATTTAATTTTCAGAAATTGGTGAGATCCCGATGAATGAATTTTTCAGAACTGAAAAACAAAAAATTGACCCAATATTCAAGCACACGCGAGAAACGATGAAGGAGCGAATGGATTATCAACTTCAGAAAATGAAAGAAAACATACGATCCTCAGTGAAAACCTCATATGAAAAAAAACTGCTGGAGTTTACTAATGAAGCAAATAAAAAGTTTAACGTGAGTATCAAAAGAAATATTTATTCATGCCATAGAATCGTTTTAAAAATTGCAGTTATGTTTAAATACTTTTAATAATTTTAGGTTGCTTTTTAATAAATAACTTATAAAATTGTCTAAATCATTGAATTCTGATCTAATCGGATATTTGTTTCAACAGTTTACCATAACTTAAAACATTAAATATTATCTATCATCGTATAGAATAAATGCATATTCCAATATCTTACAGACGTTTATACATTTAATATTATACACGATGAAAGATATTAACAATTGGCATAATTTCTATATTATATATTAGTTACGTGAAAAATTCTAAAAACCATTTCCATATTTTAATATAATTAATAAAAACATATTTTATTTATAAAAAATATTTCCATTTCCATATTTTATCGTAACTACGATGTATACATAGTAAATAGATAATGTTCTGAACTCAACAACCCCCGTTTTTACACCGACGATTAATTTTGATTATACGACATTGTGATTTATTTTATAAAACTGAAATTTAAGTTAAATGTTATATGTAAAATAATAAAGTCGAACCCATAATAATTAATTTTATTTTTATACTTCTCGTTTTTAAAACAGTTTAATCGAGTAAATGTAGGTATTGATTTATTTTGGTGAATAAAAATTGAGAAGCTTTTAGATTTATTTATATAATACAATTAAGATGAGAATTATCAGATATAAAATAATTTTTTATCAAATACATACCTCGTTAAATAATGCATGCAAATAGTGTGTAAAACATATTATTATTGTGTAAATTGACTATGCTCGTGGGATAACGTTACGAAGCGTTTCTAATACTTATGGAACGTCATTTAATTTTGGGTTTATCTCTTGAAAGTGGCACCAAAAGATAAAAAGTTAATACATTATTTTCATTTTATACTAATAACATTAAATGGTTATAAAAAATAAAAAAGGAAAGAAAAGAAATATTTTTCTTAAATTACTTTTCTAAAATAAATTCGTCACTTTCATCTTTTAAAGCTTTAATTTAAACATTAACAGTCAACATTCACACGGAAGCAATTTCAATTTCAAAAATTGTTGATGATAAATTAACTAGAATTTACTTTAGTATCCATTATCAATATAATATGATTTTTTCTAGATACCAGTTACTCGTGTCCTATTATATCGATTGAAAAAAATAAGGGCTGTTCACATTGACAATTTTCAAAAAGTTTATTTTAAAAATTGGGTCAATATCTTCGGTCACCTGCTTACAAAGGTTTAGAAATTCTGGTACAACGCTTTAAAGTTTCTTTTTTTTATTATTATTAATTTTAAATAATCTAACGCGTTCTTCCCGTATACATTTAAATATTTTTTAAACAGTAATATTATATTGTATTATAACGTCTCATAATATAATCCTTGCACATATTGAACAATGATTGCGATATTGTTCAATACCATCTCTATATATATTAAATATACCTACTTTAATAAATTATATATATGTATGAAACTTTAGTCACATCACCACGACGGTGTTTTCAACACCCCAGATTGATATTATCAATTGGAATTCTCACAGTTCTCATCTTGTCATCTTGTTCAGATTAATCAGTGATGCATTGTAAAATATGAATAGTGTCCTCATTTACTAAAGCACAATATGTATTTCACTTATGATTTTATTTTATTTTACGTCAAACAGAAACGTGCATTTAATAATCAAGGAAAACTAATTTAGTTACAAAGGTTGTATATTTGTATATTTCAAAGAAAAACTATTTGATTTTTGTCTAAATATTGACAAAAATTAGAACCTAAATGAAAGCTTATGAACTAAATTAGTTTATATAAGTTAAAAAAAAATATCAACAATAACATGGTTTAATTTTTTTTTTTTCCAATAATATCTCATTAAAAAAGATGGAAAGTATTGCAATAAAATTGCTTGATTATAACATCGATAATATCTATAACTCATAAATATTAACTTATATAATATTTATACATAATGAAAAGGCTAAAAAAAATGTATCGAAAAAAGAGCTGATCAATTTATAATAATTAATTTAACAATGTTCATAGGAATCTATACTTTCTGCAGAAAGGGATATGAAAAATAATTACGAAGAAAAATTAAAGCAACATGCTATCGACATGGAAAAAATAACATTACAAAATATCGAAGAGTCTTTAGTAAAAAGAGAAGAATATTTAAAAGGAAAATTTAGATGTATAGAAGAACAAGATTTAGCACATTTACGAGATTATTATCAACAATTAATGATGTCATATCGCTATGAATTCGAAAATAAATTAAATTACACGATGAGAAAACACAATAAAAATTATAAAAACACAAAATTATCATTAGATAATATTTATAAAAATGAACTAAATTTAAAAAAACAAGATTTAAAAAACAAGCTGGAGTCAAAAAAGAATAAAATTATTTCTGAAATGTTGAGTTTTAATCATGATGAACTAAAAGCTAAAGAAACAAAATATCTTGAAAAAATTAAACAATTAGAACAGAGAGAACAACAGATACAATTTTTCAAAATAAAAATAAAAAGAGTAATAAAGAATTTCGTGAAATTGGTAAATCTAAAAGAACGTCAGATTAACGTCAACTACGGAGTAGATGAAAATAAATTGTTTCAAAAGTATTTGAATATATCAGAAGATGACTTCAAACAGTTAATCCTAGATGTAGAATGAAATCTTAAAATAATAAAAATAAAATGTAAAAATTATTAATCGACTTCTTCAGCAAAACTATACTGAAATGTATTCAAATATATAATATACTAGCTGAATTACCAATCTTCTCTTTTGTGTATTTTTTTTTTTCATATTATTTTATAGTATTAGGGGTAACATTGTTGAGTTCAAAATATTTTTTATGCTTAGTCCGTCATTTTTGCTTTATTTATAATAGCTCCCTGTATACATTATTTTTGGTTCAACTTTCAGGAAGCAGTATTATCCGACGATCAGGAGAGCTTAAGCTGGAACAGACAACGTATAATTGGTCATGGTAGAAGCGGTCTTCCATTAAATTCATTCCTACCACTTTCAAAGACTCCCCACGGGCTTTGTTAATTGTCATGACAAAACACATTGTAACACACTGTAACACACGGGAAACTGTAATCGTTTGAACTGAATTTGATAGATAGAATGAAAGTTATTTTTTGTAGAAAAACTGTTTCTCTCATACCGTGGCTTGTAAATGTGTTAATGAAATCGACATTCGTTCGCGTGCACCTTAAGAATATACAGGCACCGCAGCTAGGCAACGGAGAGATATCAATAGTAAAATTTGTAACAATTTTTATTAAAATCAACATAGTCTTGTCAAACTCAAAGTATCAAATACGCCAAATATATTGAATAGTTTACTATACAGGTCGCGTATAATAAGTTAACGAAAAAAAAAAAAAAAAATTATATTATTACATTTATACACATATAAAATCATCAATAAAACTTATTCGATTTTACTTTATCAGAATACAAGACCTAATAATATACACCAAATATAATATTCTCTAAGAGTCTAAGATAGTTGCGACATGACTTTAATACTATATAATTTTTTTTTACTATTCATTATTTATTTTATTCATTAATATTGGTAGTCGCAGGCCACAAAAAAATTAGCCGTGGGCCATACCTGTATTAAACAAATCAAATACTTCCTAAGTAACCAAAAAAAAAAAAGTTTATACGTCCAGTCCAAAACTTTTTCGACCTTAAAAAATGTGATTTTCGAAAAATTCTTATTGCATTTCTTATTGCATGATAAAAGTATTAGAGGAACCTCCATTCCAAATTTCAAGTGCGTACATTGAATAGTTTTTGAGATACAGCGATCATTGAATCAGTAATATTTGGATTATATAAATATCTTTACTTTATATATATATATATATATTATTTTTTTTATACCTATTTATTATATATTGGTGCACAACATATTTTTAAATAGTTTATTGTATTTGTAGTTCGTTTACTGAAAACATTTAAAATTAAATTAAAATTTTTAATTTTCAAATAAAAACAAAACCAGTATTAGGTGTATATACGTATAAAATAAAATAAAGTAATTTTATACATTTATAATTTATAAAACACTACTAGTATTAATCCCGACTGAACTACATAATTATTTATCTAATGTTCTTATCCATACCACTACACACATACACAATATATAATCATTTAAAATATTCATGACTGATTACATATCAAATTACTGACATCTTGTATACATACGAAATTGTTTTTTATTAAAATGTTTGTTTAACCAAAACTATGTCCATACAATTGGCACGATAAGTTAATATAATGAGATTAATATAACATGATTGGTTCGTCCTTAATAGCAATCACCCATTTGTAGTTTTGGATTGGGAAATTCATTTTTTATTTTTGTTTATTATTCAACTATTTATTTATTTAATTATTCGTCCGTTTAATGATAAGAATTAAATAACGTTTATTGCAACGTAAAAGGTAAACCGGCGGTGTTGCGCACTCATAAATGATATTCATTTCGGTAATTTTCAATGAAACTGTCATCGTTCGGTAGTTATAATGATGATAGTAGTAATGATTATGATATATAAATACAAATAACTTACCAATTTTTGAAATGACCATCGTGTCAACTAGAAGATCCAACTCGGGTACTCGGTAACGTACACCTATCCGTATTGTTGTTCTTTACAGGATGGCGGAACCTTCTCTGAAACTGAACGCTCTTTGCTAACCACTTTTTATAGGAATCGTATTAGATGTATGTGAAATTATAGAACGTTATTTTGTTATGCAAACCACCTCAGAACACACAGTTCGTGATCCAAATATCGGGCCCTGATGTCATTTTTTTAACACCGGTCTGGTTTTTAGGAGAAATTCGACGGTCGCGCCGCCGCCGTTAATGGACTCGGATGTGATTTTACGTGATTAATTACTTATTCGATGTGTGCCGTCACTGTGCACTTTCGGCGCACGATTTCTGGAAATAATATAATAATTAATTTGTACATAATAAATATGGAACATTTCTAAAAATAAAAAAATCAATATTACCACACACGCGCTTCATACGTATTGATGTAAATAAATATTCCATTAGATCGCCTGAGTGACTCATGTTTTCTCGTTACGTAAGAAAATCTTTTGCTTCGTTGAATTGTTTCAAATAAATGAACTAATGTATCATTCGTATATCATAATTAAGGAACGGATTTTAATATAATATAAAAATAAAAATATTTCAATATATATATATATATATTTGTTTATCACTTAATAAATATTTATTTATAAATTAATAAAATTTAAACAGCTAAATTGAAAATAGTATATAATTTATAAAAAATAATACATAATAAACACTTTTTTTCTAAATCATCTAAATCGTCCTCGAGAAATAAAGAGTTAGCGACGACACATATATTGTAACTTGAAATTATCAAATTTAAAATGAAAGCGATTCGATTCCATATCGCTTTATAACAGCAAAATGACCCTTAACATCAACGGACGTGATAGGTGCATACTTCATAGACATTAATTATTTTGGAGTGTATTATATTTCTAAGTTGTTTTTCGCAGTTCTGTTTATTTTTCTTATCGACATTACAGCGTGATTAAATCCTGGATTTTTTCCAACTTATTTTGTAATTTTGAATTGGTTATAACTCCATTTTCTCCAGAAACGAATTCCAGTTGATCTATGGCATTATCAAATATTTCTAGACTCTCGGTTAATGACATTTCAGAAATTTTTATTTTTGTAATAGCAACAAATAAAAAATTAGTGAAAAAAAAATGCTAAATTGTTTTGCAAATGTTTACTTCCTACGAGCTCACTAGATTATTTTTTTTTAATGCCATTGCAAAATTGGAATCTAAATTTAAAACAACGTTTGTAATCTTTTCAAAGTTATTTAAATAATATATAACAATTGATATAATGCAAATATGCAACGTACCTCACCGAGTTGTAATATGCTCGGGAGTCAGTGTTAGATTCGGTTACATATATTTAAATGTTTGTATACGACTTGGCGCTTTTAAAAAATAATTTTTTTTTACATTGAAAATTATTATATTAACTAATTATGAATAACTTCAGAAAATTTAAATCTAATTGTTTCTGCAACACGATGAAAACCACGTACCAGATAAGTTAAATGTACCATTCTTGGATAAAAAATGTGTCCAACAATTTTCCCGTCTTACGCATATATGGTTCATCGTTCGTTAAAAGTAAAAGTACACGATTGTGCATTATACCATTTGGCCACAAAACACCCGTTGCATTGACATGTGGTTACATTTATCTAATTTTTCTTAATATAACAAAAATGGTTAGATAATTAAGTGCTCAATTTACTAACAATAACATTTACGATATACCGACCGTCAACGTCTGTAGTTTCATTTATTCTAATCCAAATAGGCCCATCTCCAATGATATTTTGAATTTTTTAAATAGTTTCATCGTAAACTTTACTTACATATTTTTTTCGAAGTGTATTCTCGTCGAAAACTTTATTGCCAGTATATTATTCCATTAAATGCAGATTTTTTCAAATTAAAAAGAGGGATGTCTGAATGTATTTTGCATAATTTTTTATTCAAAACAAACTATTGGTAGATGCAGATTATGTAAAAATAAAATGTAGTTTAAATTTAAGCGCGTTGATCGATAGATACCGATTTACCAAAATATTGGCCGTATAAAATTTGTTCATCACTTCTAAAAGTTTGACTTGAAATTTTTTTCCAAACAAAAAGCAAATTTTGATTTTATTGTGCGAGTGACTGGGCATATTTATATTGTTAAAAATAATATGAATATTATAAGACAATATTATAATATACAAACCTCACAAACGGACACATGTGTACAAAAATAACGTGATCGAATAAACACTCATACAAAAACTGATCGGAAAGCGAACCCATATATATTGATGAGTAGGTACTGAAATGTGGGCATATATAAAGTTCACCGATTGTTACCTTTTTTTTTTTTTGTGTAACGTCCACCGATTCCTTTTTTTTACCTGAACAATATATATATTTTACCGGTACGTTTTAACGACAAAAAAAACATGTAACTCCACCGTTAGCAAAATCCTCGTATTACAACCATTTTTAGTATAGCTAATCATCAACTGTCCACTGTCTAATCTAAACGACATCTCTACATTGAAATATCAACGGCTGTTAATAGCATATAAACGTGATACAAACGCGTTAAATAACATCTTATAGGTATTACAGGCAGATTTTAGTTCGTTCATTGATTTCAAAATAAACACATTGCACCGAAATAATCGGCGAACTTGGAAATATGTTGCTTTGTTTGAATAACTTTAAGTATTACAAACAAACAATCTTTAAGACCGATGAAGAAAAGTGGTGGTGTGAAAATAAAAAGTGTTCCGCAGTTTTAAATATAATCTAGGAATAGTCGATTGATTACATTCCAACGAACAGTACATGCTCGCATAGATGCATCGACCGAAAACAACCTTCAACGACATGTGTTTGGTGGAGCAAAACGAAAGCCAATAGAAAATAGTCGTGAAGCACCAAGGAATATTATCAGACATACATTAGACGAATACTCGTTGGATGGAAATAACATTACAATAGGCACAGGTTAGAAATGTAAATTATGCTAAAATAAATGTATATAATGCTAGGAGAAAGATAGTGTTCAGAAACAGCTAAGAGTAGCTTTGACGTTCGTAATATTTAAATGAAACTCAATGTATAACTCGTAGAAACGAAAATTTTGTTCAGTATAATAATATAAAAAAATATTTTATGCAGCTTTTTACGGTACATGGATACATTATTGGCCAATATGTTCCTTTGTGTTTTTGCATATTAAAAGATAAACATGTGTCATCTCATATAGAATGTTTCAATGTTATCAACGAAATATGTTCATCGTATGGTTTTATTTGTTATTCGAAACAAATCGTTATTGATTTTTTAAAAATCAATACACAACGCGTGCAATTTAATTTGCCCGAATTCAAAATTGTTGCGTTGTAGATTTCATGTTACTCAAAGTTAATGAAAAGCAATACGAAGATTCGGTTTAACAGACTGTTATAAAACAAAAATTGAAATAGGAAATTGCCTTAGAATTATTTTTTGATTAGTATTTGTAGATATTGAAGATGTTTCAGATTTGTTACCATTGAACTAATGTCTATATAACCAGAAATATATTTAAATATATATAATTATAAATAATAAATATACCAATATAATATTACATCATAATGTTAATTTTATTGAAGATCAATAAAACGTACCGGTGGAATTTACATTTTTTTTCAAGCAAAAAAAAAACGTACCGGTGAAATTTACATATTTTTTCAACTAAAAAAGAAGTACCCTTGGAATTTACATGTTTTAAATCCAACCCTAAAATCGACTGCCCATAAATCGGTGGAATTTACAATCGTCAAAATTTGTACCTATTACCTACTACTTATATCTAATATATTAAAAAAATAAGCCTGAGCGTTTCCATTGGTATATATATATATATATCGGATCGTTATCGTTGTATGTCAAAAAGTATACAGACCTAATTGTATCGCGTCGAATATCGTAAAACATTGAATTAAAAACGGAAATTTTTAAATAATACAGAATACGTATATTTATTTGTAAAATATTTAAAATAAATACAAAAATTCTACAATAATACATAATTTGTATTTTTGTTTGTAATAATATTCAAAAGTATTTAAAATAAAATTAACATCGGATTATTGGAAAATGTATGAAACGTAAATATATATTATAAACTTTCTGATAACAAACTTTGTTATTTAAGGCTTCATAAAAATATTTATTTAAACTAAAATCCGTTCCCTGGTTATAAAAATTGTAATTGTATATGTACAAATAACTATCTCACTTACGCTACACAATAGTTTATATGAATATGACCAGGTATAATGAAATTTGGACAATTTTATCAAAAAACTCTTCAAAATGATCGTTTGCAGTTGACATTCGGAAACAGTCAAGATTCTATTGAAGTAAGTATGTAGCTTTATTATGGATTTGAATAGGACATCATTTCGTATAAATAAATCTCATCTACTCAAATGTATTTTCAGATGGAATGTTATTAACTCCACAAACTCAAGTATAAAACTTTATATACATAAATACTTTACATTTTTGGTGTATTGTTGAAAAAAGTAATAACTTCTTTTTGTCAATTATATACTCACTTATCTATGAATGATGTGTAAAGTCTTCAAGACTTAGTTTAATTACGGCAACAAAAACTTGTTTTATTGAATAAGCTAGTTTTTTTTTGTATGGTAGTATGTCTCAAATAAAATATTTTGTTTCCCGAACAATTTAAAATCCACGCTATGAAACTTATTTTACTCATACATCAAATATTTAAGGATATTATTTTACCGAATAACCATTCGGTGAATCAGGCAATTTTAAAAATCATTAAATCATTATTAATCATTAATTAATTATTATCATTAATTTAATCATCATTAAGCCTTTGTTTTGATATTTGAAACACAAAAATAGCGGTTATTTTTAATTTGCATAATAATCCTCATGGAACCTCGCTCTGGAGGGTTTTTGATTACTATGATTTTAATTTGTAGCATAAATATATGTATGTTATACTAAATACAAGAAGTAATTGAATGATAAATAAACTTAAATATATTAAAATATATTAATTATTCGAAAATAATTTCGTTCTTTGTTTTTTGAATAAAATATAATTATTTTATATTAATACGCTATAATCACGCTTTTCATATTTATGTATGTCATCTCTATAAAATAAGATTCACTATACATATGTTCCTGTCGTCTATGGATTTTTCCTTTTTTGAAAAGTACGTTTCAAACTCTTTTCATAATTATTTATTAATCGGACGGAGGCATATTATAATTTCAGTAGTCAGAACTTCAGATGCACAAAGTTTCCATTATGTTTAGAGGAAATGTCACGGCTCAGCAGTTGCCTACCTGCGGGCTACGACGTACGACGGATAAATGGTAAAACGATTACGCATGACAAATGTAAGTATACAATTTAATTTCCATGTAATTGGTTCGTACGAAGAAATAAAAACAATATTCTCAAAAGAAAATGATTGTTAATATTAATATTTATCTCATGGATTTTTCGCGACACAAAGTTTCGTTAGTTTTATAAACGAAAAATCACCGAAGACCACTCGATTTCTTAAACCAGGGATGGCCAACAGGTCGATCGCGACTCCCTTTCAATTTTTTTCGAATTCCTTCAGAAAACAGTTAAAATATTTATTCATTTTCTATACATTTTTATATTCTTGTTAAACCCACAAATATAAAAACTAAAATAAAATAATAACAATTAATAAAGAATATATTTGGTAATAATATATAGTGATAAATATCTATGAAAAACGAAATTATATATTGAGATCGAATAGTTATGTAGGCATGTTGTACATATTCTAATGATAAAATATAAATTAAAATACGTGATTTTTAAGATTATAAGATTAAAGTTATTATTTCTTATTGATATTTTAAACAGAATAAATAAAGGAAGTGTAACATGGGCGTATAGAAATTATATTTTTGCTCAGTTACAACCATTTTTTTTTTTTTTTTGATCAATTGTGACAATCTAGAAAAACACAGAAATCGATCATAAACATTTAAAATTTGGCTACCCCTGCCTTAAACGGCTGATTGATTTCATTTATTAACATCAAGTATTGATATTTTTGCACTAATCTATTAGTCTAATCTATTAGCAAATGGTTTGGAAAACCTATGAGCAAATAAAAGTGAAAATAAAACTACATTCACTAATCCTGGTACCGAGTAGGTAATTACAATTCTATAACTCTATGTGTACGCTGTACTACAAGCTTATACTTGTTGACAATTATTTAATGTAGCTTTTAATCTAGGTTCATTGATGTTCTTTCGTTTTACTTTTAAATACGATACCGGTTAAAATGTAACTTTGCTCAAGAGAAATACAACTTACAATTAAAAGCTTATTTTCATTTTTCAGATTACTAGTTACATTACGTTATACTTCAACCGAAATCACTTTAAAAGCAGAAATATCCCGTCAAGTAAGTGAGACGTTCGAAATCTTGCACTCGAATTCAATCGTACGAACTTTCAAATGTATCTGAGCGTTAAGTCACACCCGGACGACGCGGAATTTTTTTCCCCGCTCTACGTTCGAATTATCGCGATTCTACTGCATTTGAAAAGCACATCGGTACACCGTGAACCAACGCGAAGTACAATATTTTATTAGAACGGGTTTTCGTTACGTGAACTACATCATACATCACTTAAATCCCCAAGTATGGTCATAACATCCGAGTGATAAACATAATAGCGTCATGACAATCGTAATTACAGGTCAGCCAGGAGTCCAGGCGGCATAACGTTATGTAAACATCTCCCACCGTTAATAATAATCGAACAATAACGGCAATTAATCCGACGAACTAGTTACAGTGCGGTGTATTAGTTTATTATTATCGGTAGCAAACGTCGGTATACTCGGTGATACTCGCCCACCAATTCACGCGAACAACATCCTGTCCTTAAGTGCCTGCAACGGGTGATTCCTTAAGCCAAGACAATCAAGCCACGTTATACCATTATATATAAATAATAGTTACAGATTGTGTAATTACTGATAAAGGTTGAAAAAAAAATTATCCAATTGATCAATGACGGTATTCCTATGTACACGTGTAATATTATTGATACGGAAATTTACGTAAAGATGGTTTAAGAGAGTTACTAGTTCGCTAGTTCGATGTCATACCCTGTACATAAATATATATTCGGATTATTTAACATTAATTTTTTATCGGAGTTTCTTCTAATAATAATTATAATTACACTTGAGTAGTTGTTTCATAAACAAAAGGTAGAATATTTCAATGTGAAAAAACAAACGCGTTAGGTATAAATAATATTGAAAAAAAAAAATGAATAAGGATTAAGAATAAACGAGGAATGTACATTTATAGATGAAAAATTTTCAAAAGCATTCAAGGTGAAAGTATACTTTCATTAACTACTTGAAGTTGACAGGACTAAAACTTTTTAAAATAACTTTATTTATAATCCTATCTGATCGAGGTATTGATTTGCATAAATATATATACATTTATATATATATATATAATCGATTCACATCTTATAGGCAAGACCATTTGATTTTAAAAAAAAAATTCAAACACAATTTAAATTACAGTGTTAAAGACGTTTAATTGATGAAAAATAATTGATTAAGAGATATTAAAGAATAAATAAATTAAGGTTCGTTAATAATAAAATAAGGTATATCGTTAAATGGATTGAGGGTGAAGTAAATGAACGCATAACAGGTGATACAAAAATATTAATAAGTGTCAGTACGTTTCTCATAGTTTTTCTAATTTAAGAATTCAAAAAACATCAGTGTACGGTAAAAAATTTTACTAGCACATTAACGTTTCAATATTTATTATTTATTTGCAATTTAAACTTTTTTATTTTATTTCTTAACACTAAGACATAAGACCTTTTGGATGCTTCCACCAAGTTTTACCATCCATTCCGGTCCATCGCATCATTCAATCGTTTAGAGTTGTCAGCATCTAAAATATCCTTCTTCACCCAGTCCAACAATCTCAGGCGAATTCTTCCTCCTGGTCATTTTTTTTTTTTTGGTGATTTTTGATTTTGACATTTCTTGTTAAACTTTCGACAGCGTTTCGCCTACAGCAGTGGTTCCCAACCTTATTTATTTTGCGCCCCTTTTGTAGATTTTCAAAAATCTCGCCCCCTCCCAACCTATAAATTGAAAAAATTATAATTTTTTTGTTTATTTTACATTTTACAAATAAACTATATAATATTCGGAAAGACTACTTTTTTATTGATGATAGTAATTATAAAATATAAATAACTGTAAATAATATAGTATTATAGTGGAATTATAAATTGACGTGAGTAATTAAATAAATTAGTAAAAAATATAAATAACAGAATGTATAATAAAATTAACATTTAATGTGAAGGCTGACAACACTTTTCTTTGGACAATTTTTTAAAGTTCGGCTCGATGTTTGATAAAGAACACCTCAAGTCAGATTCGACATCCAAGCGATTTCTATGTTAGGGCATGGTGCACTGTGACTAAACACTTGTAATCTTTATCGATTACTTTATCGACTTTAACGACCCTATATTCTATAATCTATAACGATAACCAGTCTTTATTAATTTTTTCTCTTCATTTTAAATATAATAAAATTTGATAAATAAAAATTTTACTTTGTGATGACTGCTTGCGCCTCCCCAGCGATGTGTATACGCCCCCCAAGGGGGGCGCGCTCCCCAGGTTGGGAACCACTGGCCTGCAGGAATAATCTAATATTCGGCTTGTTAAATAATATTCTAGACAGACGCGTTTAATAACTTTACATATACTTTTTGTAAAAATGCATTACAAGTGTATAGATTATGGTTTATAAAAACATTTTTTATAAAAATTTAAAATTTTGTATCTTATATATTATTATTATTAAGAAAAAATGTTACTTTTAAATTCATTGATATTTTATTATTTATTATTACACAAATAAATGTATTTATATATTATTAAATGTTACTACACCTGTAACACCCCCTGTTTCTAGATCTTAATTTTTCCTTCTCTCGTATTCATAATTTCGAAGTTGAACAGGTGCGTGCATTTTTCCGTAGGATTTTCCTTTCAAAAGTAAATAGGTTTTCTTCATCACCCTGCATTACATTGACCATGTTTCATATACTTACATTACTATGGGGCGTACAAAAGAAGTATACAATTTATCATTCGTACCTTCGGATAACAGTCCAAAACTGAGCATTTTACTAATGCAAAATATGCTTTATTTGCACTATTTATTCTCAATTGGACCTCATTATGCATATTGTTTATTGTGTTCACGTTGACGCCAAGGTATTCGAATCCATCCACTTACTCGAAGAAGTAACGACCCACTTCTATTGCTGTCTTACTTACTGGACGTCAGGTCATTATTAGGTTCTTGGTTTATTCCCCATTGATAGTAAGATTTATTCTGTAATTGGACTCTATTAATTTCTCTGTGGCCTTAACTACATCGTTTTCCGCACCACCTAATATAGGAATATCGTCGGCGAACGCTGGCATTACATTTTTCCCGAGCTCAAGCTCCGTTTCATGGCAAATTGGTAGATACAGTAAAACCTCGCTTAGACGGAACTTCGGTAAGACGGAAACCTCGGTATTACGGAAAATTTGTTTGGTCCCGTTTCAAATTACATTTAATTTTATCCCGTCAAGACGGAAACCTCGCCAAGCCGGAAACGGACACGTTTTTGTAATAAAAGTTGATGAAAACCGTCGCTAAGCCGGAAATATAATTTATTTTCGTATTATCGATACCCATAGATAATCGATGTATTTGTACGATTGCATTACATTATTATGGTAATATAAGTACAAAAAAAATCAACAACTAATTTTTTCAAAAAATATAATTATTATTTACGTATACTGGCTAAAAACGAGTTAGTAATCTTTGATTTAATTCAATTTTATTTTATAAACGCCATCAAGACGGAAGCCCCGTTAACACGGAAAAATTGAAGATCCCAAGCGATTCTGTCTTATTGAGGTTTTACTGAATCTTTAATAACTTTTTCAAGCGCCAGATTAAACAATTCAGGAGACATAGCATTTGAAATTTACAAATAATATTATACGTAATCATACAGACAGTATGTTCATTTGTATATTGTGTTATCTAAGCTTCAGGAGTTTGGAAAAATACATTATTTTACATTTTCATATTAATAACTCGAAATGAAATTTTTTACCTACAGATTACATTTTTAGGCAATTATTTTAGTAGTACAATTAATCAAATAGGGGGAATGAGAGAAAAATATGTTTAAAATATTTATTACAATGTTTAATAAAAACTGATAAAATCAATAGATCGATTTAATATAATCAAGTATATAATAAAAGCAGAATGTACATCATAAATTAAAAAAAAAAATTATATTATAGAAAAATGAATCAGCATTATTGTTTTGAGTACCAATCACACTCAACAATTACTCATTGTTTTAAGAACCTTATTATTTAATACTAATAAATTATGATTTGCTGTAATATTTATTATAATATTTAACCATGCACCTTTTATGCTGTAGTATATTGTGTTTAATTATTTTATATTGAAACTGGTATCAGCCTGTCGGTAATTTATAAAATTGAAAAATTAACGTTTGCTTTGTAGGTCGTAAACAAAATATATACACATATTCATAAAATTCGTTGATTAAAAAATTATTGCAAAGTCAAATTTTGCGATGACATTAACGAAACTTACTAATCTTATGTTTTTGACTATCTATAAAAAAAAAAACGCAAATAAACATGTTATTATATTAATTCTATAATTTATTACTAAAATAAAAAAATAAAAAATTTGTAAAATTTAATCAAATTTTCATAATATGCATGTGAAACCAACAACTTATACTACACCAACATGTTAACAAACTTATTTTATAAGTTTTATTCTATAACAAGTTTATAATTTTTATACTAATATATTGTACTGTCCAAAGTTTTGAATGGATATTTGGAGATTGACATTTAATTTGCTTTAAATTAAACTTCTTGTAGGCGATTCTATTATGTGGAAATATTTCTAAAAATGATTTAATCTTTTTTTCAAAAATAACTGAAATAAAATATTCATATCATAAAAATTATCAATATTTTAAAACAATTTTTTAAGTATTTTTTGTTCTTTACGCGAAATAACTATTGCAAAATGACAAAAAAAAATAAAATAATTACTCGTAGCAAGGATCGACTGGGTTATCAGGGTATTAAGGGTAATTTTAAAACCTTTATAACCAGTTTGGTAGCTTTTGTACGAGTAGATAATAGTGCAATAAATATATTTCTATTATTTAACTGTAAAGAACTCAGTCTGTTTGTTTTTCTAGTGTTGTATTATTTTTAATCCTTTTTTTGTTTTGGGATATCTACATACTTACATATTTTTTTATCCTGCAGTAGGAGGTACTTGAAAAGGGGATAGTTCGATTTTTTTAGTCTGTAATGATATACACATCATCATATTTTATAAGATTATATTTAGTAAGTTTAGATTTAAGTACCCTAACAATTAGTTGTATACATAAAAAAAATATCAAAATGTTAATTACATATAATTACAATTAGTTTTATCAAACTGTAATAATAATCCCCACACACGATACACACACAGTTGCTATAATTTATATAAAGTCTTTACGACAACCAAAAGGGCCCCCAGTCGCTTACTCAGTCTGTTTCATTCATTGTATGTTTCTTTTATAATAAAATAAATCTATTATAGTACATTTCGTTAAATATTGTAACATTAATACAACACATCCTTCCTGGTCAGCATTACATATACACGAAGTAAGATGGTACAAGGATAATTCTGGTCGCAAGAATCCTTAGGAAGGTAAGTAGTAAACTTATTTTATACCTATCACGCAGAACTTGAACCAAAGGAAAGTTCTCGCAGTTGTCTCCCATTAAATATTAGGTATATTAAATGAAGACATTCATTAAAGTAATGAGTTAAAGATAATTTATAATATAAAAACGATATTTGACCGTCCCTTCATAAAGATATATTAATAATTTAAAACATAATCTCATCATCATAGATCATTCAATTAAATTCACTGTTTACCTCTTACACTTATTAATTCTATCTAGTTAACTCATTACAAGTCGTTATTTTAAGACCGTAGAAAAAACTAATTTAGTCATCCATAATGGAAAACTTTAATTCTAAAACGTAATGCCATTGACCATTGTGGAGACACGTGTTTTGTTTCTGTTAGTATTTGTAGATGTAGTAAGAGCATTTTAAATTAATAATAATATTATAAACACACGCTTCGTTATTTTCGGTTTTAATAGTGATTATAATTAAATATTTAAAAAAAAGAAAATAATTATAATATACTCGTACATCACGCTAGATTATTTACAAAAAAAAAAAAAATCTCTAATGCTACAGTTTACAATACAATCATTTTTTCTATACATAATAGTAGGCACGTTTCGTAAAGCACATAATTAATATTATTCGATAATATTACGAGTGGGTTGGCCGCTGGGTCGTTTATTGTCCAGCGCCAACACGTAGGTCAGTGGCAACTCGTTTCCGGCCTGGTCGTAGTCCACCCGGTACAAGTTCCGGATGCCTTGGGTGGCCAAGAACTGACGCTGTTGTTCGTTGAGCTCGACTGGCGTGGGCACGGGTCGGTTGTGGTTCTGAAGCTGCACGGGCCGTTGGTCGAGCTCCGCGTGCGGTGGAACAACCGCGGCAACCTTGGTAACCGCCGGTTTACTGGTGGTCCGGTGCTGGTGCTTCCGCTCGACCGACTTATCATTGGCCACGGCGATCTGCGCACTAGCCTGTTCCAGCACCCTAAGCTCAGCACCGCTTAGCGCTTTGAGCTCGTGCGGGAACTGTAACAGCTGCAGTTGATTCTTGTCAGCCAAGTACTTGGAGCCCGCAGCCCGGCTGCCACTCTTGGGCCTCTGATCGGTCCTGCTGCTGCCCCCTGTCCTGGGTGCCGTAACGACCTGTACAGTTTGCTGTTGCTGTTGCTCGAGCTGTTGTTGTTGCTGGAGCTGTTGCTGCTGAAGCCGTCCCAGCAATGATGAGAGGAAATTGTCTGGCTCAACTTCGGGCGACTGCTGCTGCTGTTGCTGCTGATCCTGCTTTTGCTGCTGCTGCTGATCCTGCTTTTGCTGCCGCTGTTGCTGTTGAGCTCTGCTTCCGGCTTTCCGGCCTTCGTGCCTGGGCCTCTGGTTGACCACTGGCTTCTTTGGCCGAGGTATCACTATTACCGGCTCCTCCTCCGCCGGAATTGTGGCAGCGGTCGTTGACGAGGCGCTGGTCGCGGCACTAGAATCGATCTGCTGAAAGTGGTGATTCTGTCGCGGTATCTGTACCACTGGTTCGGTTTCCTCGGTCGGTTTGTATATCTGTCCGTTGGGTTGGATGTAGACCACATTCTGCAGCTGGCGGGTGTTGAACTGCGCTACCGGGTTAACCACGGTCGCCGGATGGTCGATGGTCTGCTGGGAAACGGGTTCCGGTTGTACATGATTCAGCGTCGGCCTGGAAACGGATCTCTGGCCTTTCGGCCGGCTAACCACCATCAACGGTTCGTTCCGTTCAGGCGTCGTCCCGAAATGGACCTCGGCGTAAGAAAACGGCTCGGTTCCTTCCACTGGCACGGCGTTCTTCACGCGTCTCGGTACCACGGACTCCTTTTGCTGAGGCTCAGCGAACACCTGTCGTGAGGGTGCCGTGAACTCTTGTTGCTGAAGCCCGGCGAACACCGGTCGTGAGGTTGCCACGAACTCCTGTTGCTGAGGCTCGGCGAACACCGGCCGTGAGGGTGCCGTGAACTCCTGTTGCTGAGACTCAACAAACTCCGGTCGTGAGGGTGCCACAAACTCTTGTTGCTGAGGCTCGGCAAACACTTGTCGTGGAGGAACCGCAAAGTCATTTTGTTGCGCCACGACAAATTCCTGTTGCTGTCCGACAAAGTCTTGCTGCTGCTGTTGCTGCTGCCCGATAAAGTCCTGTTGTCTCGGCAAGAAGTTCTGTTGACGCACTTGTCCGTTAGGATCTACAAACCGTAGCGGTTGGGATGTTTGCGATGATTGTTGTGGTCGAGGTGTGGGTGATGCTTGAACGGGCAACTGAGTCCCAGGCAATTGTTGGGCTAATTGCCTTTGTTGGGCTCTGAGCAATGCCGTTTGCTGTTGCAATAGTGCTCTCCTCGCGTACTCTTCTTGGAATCTCTTTTGCTGGACTGCGAAGGGTGATTGAGTAGTCGTGGTCGTCGGAGGAAACACTCCTGACGGCAATCTGTACACGGAACGCGTTTCCATCAAATAGAATCTCAGCAATGTCATGTAATATAATAATATAAGGTACAGGACAGAAACTAGTAAGTCAGGTAATGTGGTAAAATAGGCAACCGACATACACCTAACAACAACTAGTACAACAATATATTGTGCTTTAATGGTATGATGAATGTTCGGTTGCCCAACGTAAAATGTTTACTGACTTTGGTCTTTCTGCCTTAAACCGAATATTATGTGATTATAAATATAAGTATAGTTACCCCGATACGAAAGCTGGTCGTTGCGCGTTATTCTGTTGTCCGGACTGTATACTGCTCGCTGATGGATCTGTCTGCTGGATAAAATCTAAGTACTCTTGTGGAACCTGTGGAAAATCGCAATTGTCTTCATCATCCTTTGACTAATGAGAATATATTCAATATTTCTTACCTGTAGCTGATCAAAATTGCTATTTTGAAAATCACTTTGTCTTTTTGACACGGTCGGTTCACTTGTTAGTGCAACTTCTTCAACTCCTTGGAGGTTCTTATCTGTAGTTACAGACAACGCATCTGAAATACAATGATATTGCTATTTAGTCCAAATTTAACGGTTTCTAAAAAATCGTTTACTATAACCTGAGCACATGATAGATAAAACCGAAACTTAATTATTTAATAAAAATAAGTAACCAATATAACGATATGAAATACGTTCGGATCATAAATAATTGTTACGTAGATAGAAATGTCAGAACTTAAATGATAGTCTAGATCAGCATTTCCCAAACCATGGGTCGCGACTTGTGGTTACGATTACAGTTATTTTAGCCGTAAATTGATAAATACTTATGTTATATTTTATTTCATACTCTATATTAATTATGTGAAGTCCAACTAGTATTGTAGAATAAATGACGTAAAGTTATTACGATTATGGAATATTTCTTATCTATCGGTAAAAAACAGCATCCAGAATCAAAATTCACACTAAATTCAGCAATTTTCTATTATACTAAATTTTTTAATTTTTTTTATAATTAATTTTATTTATTTATTAAGTTATTATTATTCAATATATTATATTTTATAAAAAAAATCAATGATTAAATAGATTATAATAAAAATCTTATTTATTTACAGCATACTTTTTTTTTTAGCGAGGGGTCGAGTACCTATTAAAGATTAAATTGATGGGTCACCATTACAAAAAGGTTGGGAAACGCTGGTCTAGATGATGAGTATTGTATTGAAATGTGATTTTTAGTCAGTCTATAGAGGGTTTTCAAGTAATTTGTGATGTTATTTTACGTTCAGCAATGCAATTAGGATTTTGTAGTACACTGAAAAAGATCAGTAACACCATGATAGCTTAGGACATATACTATAGTCTTATTCTCTGGATCGTATTCACAGAAGAAACCCCCACCGTCCTCTAGCCCAACACGAATATACCATAAAACAGCTATATCGATCACCTACGTTACTGCCGAACCAAAAATCACCCACGTCTAATGGCTAGTGGTGCTGCGAATCAAAAATAATTAAATTAACAAATATTATAATTTACTGCCTGATACTTACAGATACAATTTATTAAAACAAATATAAGTGGTGTACGTTTCGTGTATATTTATAAAGTTGGTTTCTAAAAACGGTTCATTCATTTCAAAGTTACTTTCAAATAATATATCAGACGGATTGTCCATATTATTTATTTAAATGATGCGGTAACTAATACTTAGATAGACATTAATTTATGCACGCAATTATTTTATAGTTTATGTAATATGTTATATACGTTTAATTCATTTATTGATGCTGCAATAGATTAAATAATTGTATATACATTCAATACATGATCTGATTATGTAATGTTCAAAATATTAAGCCTTGTTTTTTGATCGTACCATAAAAACTTTAGATTATAGTCGAGGCAACTTCTCTTTTTATTACTGCTGAATAATTCCGAGTAACCTTTAATACATTTTGGAAAGCATATTTACACAAAAAAAGAAACTATTAGCCGGTAAGCTACCCCTTTAATTATGCATAATAAAGTGAAGTACTTGATATCGTTGCAGTTGAACATAAGAAATGATATTTAAAATGTACCATTACAAAAATAAATTATCAAACTGTAATTTTTCAGGCTATTTTTTGTTTAACGTCAAAATTGGAAAGCTAAATTTATAACTCAGATTCTAATATATTAAAAATAATACCTGTATAAGTTCTATAAGTTTTGGTTTCTTAAAAGATAATTCAATTGAATTCGAATTCGTTATTTATTATAGAGAACATTAAGATACCTACTTTAAAATACAATACAAATCAGTTTTCTTCGAAGTAACCATTATTTTACTTGAAACGAAAAATACAATTTAAATTAATTTCAAATGAAACATTATTTTCGATTGATAGTAATTGTATTGAGATATTACAGACATTGTTTGGGCTACATAATACATTTTAAAAATAAACTTACCCACTATCGATCAAATGTGACCAAAACTATTAACCATCCAGAAAAAAACAAATAAACAAATAAATGAAAAGAAAGGTGGGTAAAAAAACAATTATTCGTTTTCACTAAGTTTATTTCGTAGCTTACCGAATTTATTATCGGACTTTATTATTCTTCTTATTTTTATGATTTAATTATTTTTCCACAAAACGGTCGACCTGCGAGGAGCAATAATTTATTTTTAAATATTATTATAGTATCATTTGATGTCTCGTTTCCCAAATTATCCAAAACAATAACATACACGAATATCATTAGCTGGTTGGTTTGTAACGTTGGAAACTATATGAAACGATGATTGTAGAAACGTCACGAGTCACATATTTTATAAAATTGAGATATTAGTAAAAACGTATAAAATACATTAGTTTCTATGCTTTTAGTGAAAAAACAATAATTATTATTATTTATTTAACTGATAGAAAAAATATAACTAAAGACATTTTTACACCCAATGCATAAGAACACATGACTAGGGTACGTTTTTACTAAAATCTCAATTTCATAAAATATGTGACTTGTGTGACATTTCTACAATCATCGATTCATTTGCTCAATACGCACTTCTCGCGATTGATTTTTGCAGTACTTGAACTTAACGATATCATACTCGTTTCTAGAAAATATGTTCCGTTCGACGGTTATATCACCTGTTAACTTAACATAAAGCCTGAGCGGTGTTTCCATTATAACCCCCCTTCACCGTCGTAATTGAACCAATACATATCCAATTTGCAGTTATAATGAGACTACGATATTGTCCGAAAAATCATGCAGAAAGACATTTTTTCCACACACATGCGACTTGATACGCAAACGTAGTCCATGAGCTAAATTATGCTCTGGTGCATAATAAACGCGTACCACTCATATCGTTTTCGTCAAACCGAAAATACCGTTGTAAAAATAAATTTTTCGGACTACGTCAGTCGTTCGCCAGGAAAATCAAAATCATCCACTTCATTAGGGTATAACTAGTGTAGAGTTAGGGTTTATTAAACGTATGCTGTGTTAGCTAAACGCATAATTTATACTACGTAGAATAAAACAATCTGGAATTTATACTGTTTTTTTTTTTTTTTTTTATTACTTTTTTAGCTAGTTTGTTTTAAAAAAGATTGTTGGTCTTTATCACTTATGCACGTTGAAATGCGTTGAAGCGCGTTGCGCTCTATACAGCTACAATATCCTAACTCTAGTAACAACGAACAAGTACTTCCAACACGTATTAAACGTGTACGTACAATGCTCACAGCTCACGAATGTTTTCAGAGCAACCTATTCTAGAGGAAGAAGTGAATGTTTACACTGTGGGTGGAATGAAGGCACGGCAGAACATACGTTGTTTTATTGTCCCCAATGGACCCACGGGCAAATTAGCACAGATGATGATTAGTAGGACATAACATTCAGAGGGAATATCGGATATTTCTCTGGCATGGCTTCCAACTGACCCGAACGCAGCGATGAGGCTGTTGGACACAGCGGAGCGTCAACTTCAGGTCTTGAACCTATTGGTGGATGGAGGATATTATGGGTGAAATAAGGAGTTAGAGCAGGAACGTTGACTAACAGGACTTCAAAACGTAAGGGCCTAAATAACCTACACTGCCAGAACGACCAGATGGGAATGCCCTATCCGTCATTACAACGATGATATATTAAATAAGCGACGGGAGGCCGAGAAAAATGAAAAACAAATCCATCCCGTTTCTTCGGTTAAACCACGGTAAAAAAAAGGTGTACATATAAAGAATGTGTACACCGTTCGTATTTACTACTCGACGACAACGACCAACAGTTGTGCAATGAGAACGAAACGCCCGCGAACGTTTGTTAATTAGTGTGCGAACACGAAGCGATGTTTGCCAACGGTCTCACAAAAACACAAGTGCACAACAATCGGACGGGTTCAGCAAACCGTATAGCAATTTTCACGAACCAGTTTTCATAATTTTTTTTTTTTAATTTTCGGTTTTGCCTTTTCACGCGCCTTGTAACGCACGAGCAACGCGTGCCGTTCGGATTAACGCGCGTGGCCAGCGCTCCCCCGCGTGCATTGAATGCCGTTTGTTTTCCATTTCTGTTAATTTTTTTTCGTTCTCACACTCGTTACCTACTCACGTAATGATCGCGCATGTACAATCTTCGACTCGACATTCGTCACGCGAAACCAGTCGCGTGACAATGACACACTGACGGCCGGTTAGGTTGGTGCGCATGCGGTCTCCTCGGATCGCCGGTTAGCCGCTCTGCTCGTCCCAATCCTGGTTAACCCAGTTGTTGTCGATCACGGAGTTTTTTATTTTTAATCCACTTTTTATCGCTATGGCCAGGGGGTAGGTGATCAGCAGTCGGTAGAACAAGGCAATGATTACTATCGGCACGTGCGCGTATATCGTTTTCTTCCTGACCATTCCCTCCCACCGTCCATCCGCACACCCAACTCGGTAAAACAAATACATTTCCCGTTCTCAACCCGTACTATTTTAGTCTTTGGCATTGGCTGGTCCGACCTTACAAAATATTCGTTCAGTCTTCGACAAGAAGTCCGTTCGGTTAGATGTCACCGGTAGGGATGGTTCGCGCTTAGTATGAGGGTAAAAAACGTGTTCCAGTAAACGTTCACCATATCCCGGTCAGGAGTTTTTCTATTAAAAAACACGTTTTGTGTAACAAAATAAAAACTTTAACTGGTTGGATGGGCTTGGTAATTGGGCTTTAGTGCCCCCGTCCTGTTACACAACTGAGGCCAAGAACGTCTAGAGCAGGAATTTTTGATTAATAATTTTGGAAGATCACGTTGGAATAAGTTCGACGGATAAGTTCGAAAAAGGAGATATCAAAATTCCAAGCAAATATTTTCAACAAATTATGTCATAATGGCAAACATTTTTGTGAACTCTCATAATGACGTTTAGTATTGAAAACTTTAAAAACAATTGTCTGGTGGAAAATCATACTGGCAAGGCCCAAAGCGGTCTGGTAAAACAAAACGATAGAAATCCATCCACTCGGGTGAAAACAGTCTGTTTTCAAATTCAACTCTTCTTTTTTTCCTATCCATGATAGAATAAAAACAAAATAAACACCGAGTACAAATTGACACGAGGCGAGTAACAGCGTAGTACAACGGAAATTTAAGTCAAAACGGGTCGGTGGTAATCAGTGTTGGGAAATATCTAGATAAATGTATCTAGATAAGTTATCTAGATAAAAATTATTTATATTTTATCTTATCTAGATAAATTTATACTCAGTTATCTTTATCTTCATCTAGATAAAAATCTTATTATCTATGAGTACCAATCTAGATAATTTATTTAAATGGAATAAAAATAAAATTTGAAAATTTAAAATGTTTTTATATTTTCATTTTTACATTTTTCTGTACATCATATACCTATTACACAGATAATAACTGACAAGATGACAATCTTCTTATGAAGTTTATTTTAAAATTATAACTCTTTATATTATATGTTTATTTTCAAAATGTTTGAAATTTGTTAACAAAAAGACAGAAATGTATTGTTATTATATTTTTCAAATCTAAGATTTTTTTATTATTAAGTTAGAGAATGATTTGTCATCTTCTTATGAAGTTTATTTCAAAAAAAATTATTTTATATTTTATGTTTATTAATGTTTGAAATGAGTTTAAAAAATTATATTTATTTTAAAATGTTTTTAACTATGAATTTTTTACCTAATATCTGTAAGCTGTAGTATCCTGAATATTTTCAAAATCAAACATGAAATTATCTCATATTTATCTAGATAAAAATGTACTTATTTTTATCTTTATCTAGATAAAATTTAGTATAACTATCTTTATCTGTATCTAGATAAGAATTAGTATAGTCATCTTTATCTTTATCTAGATAAATTATTAGTTATCTATTCCCAACACTGGTGGTAATCGACGAACTAGAATACCGATGTGTAATCGGTACATTCCGTAGACAGTCATCCATTCAAACTTTAAGATGTACTTAGTGATCATAAAGCTTGTTTCGCTCACGACAGTTTCATCCGTAAGAATAAAATCCGTACGTACTTTTTCCAAACGGATGTTGTTTTCACGTTCAACGATGTTTTCTCCTGAACCATCTGTGTTTGGATAAATTTTACTTTTAAACTCAGTAGACTATCAACATGAATCGAAAACGAACCATTGATGTGTGGCTTTCATCACATCGTTTGCGTTTCGTAGAAAATGACGTAACAACAGTGTTTACTAGATACATCCAATTAATAAATACTCACTTCTCCTCAAGCATTTTTGGTTCTATTTCTATCATTGTAAAGATCTTGAGACTTATCCCATAAGATAGGCCCTCGTGAGATTTTCTGTGTCAATATGCAGGTATTTTTTTAACAAAAAGTAACAATGAGCCACTTTGATAACGCGTGGTGGACGAAAAATCGTTTTTCGTGAAAGCGCCTGATTCACGTAGACCACTGATAAGACGATGACTCCACGGAAAAAATCCATCTGTCGTCCCGTGCGAAAACCGCAATTACTTTCGTATGTTTACTGCCAATTAAAATCCGTACGGACTATACCGTCATGTGTGAAACTTAAGGTTAAGGGTGTAAAACCACGACCTACATTTGATAGTACGTCGGATTATCCATTGTTTCCCACGGATTTCCTGAAACATACCGTAACATCGAACGGATGCCATTGACGATCCCCGCGTTTAGGATATTTTTAAAGTCGAGATATGTATGTTTGCTTTGATTTCGTACAATTTACGTTGCCCGTCACCAATGGAGAGTAATTTTTCTATCAATTTCGTTATACCACATTACAGGAGTTCTAAGCTGAATCTATCTACATTCAAATATAACTGTAAAAAGTATAATATTTATACGGAATGGGACAATTGGGCCCCGCCGACTGGGCATGGCTAACTAGACACGGCTAATTGAGCGCGGGATCAAGTGGGCGCGAGTCAAGTGGACGCCAGGATAGCTGAGCGCTAAATAATTAATACTGCACATTATTATTATTATTGACATTATTTTTATATTTTGTTTCATCATAAATTTTCGTCAATGGTCTCTTATATTTATTTACTATAGGTATTTTATAAATTAATTTGGTAGTTATACGCAATGCCTTTTAAATATTCGACAGTGCTTCTGTTATGATAATCGTGAACAACTGTCAAAATACGTTGATCGGCATCCCTGTACTTTTTTGTACTTTCTGTACCATTTCACTGGGGGGTGGTGTCCAACAACAAGGTTAGTGTGTTGTTGGTCTATCTTTCTCGTTGCCATTTCGGTTTCCGCCCATATTATTGTAACTAGCCAGTATGCTTGCACAAATTGTTGTAAAAGTTTTGAAGTAAAATAAATAATACACATTACACATTGCACATAACACAACATTCGTGCCAACTTGTCCCCGCGCCGAGTTACCCGAGCCGAGTTGGCCGTACCGAGTTGGCCGTGCCCAGTTGGCGGTGCCCACTTGTCCTAGATCGATATTTATATACCTGTTATTTTAAATATATAATAAAACTATCAAATTTATAATATAATAATAGAAAATAAATTTAAAATTAGTAAGGGATTAATACTCGTTAATTAATATATAAATAAATAAACAAATATTTTATATATAAAATTAATAAATGCTTAATCTGGAGTATTATCATATATATATATATATATATATATACACACACACCAAATTTAATTGATCACACTTTTCAATTGCTGTTTATTTTATTTTTGTTTTATTGATGCGTACTTTAAAATTCAAAAACTTGATGAAACAGAATTTAATAACGTATTTTTACTAAAAAAATATTTGATGTATACAACGTTGCAGTAGCTATCAAACACTTAAGATATAGATAGTGATATTTTTTTAAATACCGTTCACACACAATTAATGGTTGTATGAAAAAATAAATAGCAATACAAATAAAATTCATATTACGTCTATAAAATGTAACCAAATAATAGAAACCGATGAAAAAAGAAAACAGTTTATACATGTATTAAATTGTTTGTCTATATATAAAAAAAAGTCCACTGATCACTATGCGGCTATTACTCAGTACAAACATTAAAAGCATAAAATAAATAAAAATACGCCATACATTTTCATTTATATTTCAAAGTCAAATAAATAGATTGTTAAAACATTAAATAAGTAGATTATATAAAACCGGATCAAAGGAAAATTATTTATTCAGCTGAACAATACTTTTTTCATTTTTCTCTTTCATACTGACTCATACTTATGGAATATTTTCGTTTTAGACCGTTTTGTACATTTTATGTGTGACATTGTTTTTTTTTTATCATTACGAATTTACAATTTAAAAACTTAAAAATATATTATTATTTTTTAGCATTTTCGTTGCAAAATTACTCGATAGATACAAAACAGATTCAACAGATTGAAATTCTTTAAATAATATATGTTAGGTATATAAAAATTCTTTCTTTTAAATTGTTCTTGAAATTAAGATTAACGTATAACTGTTCTACTGGTATTCCACATACGTAATCTTTGTAGACTTTAATAACTACAATAGTTCCGAATACTATTTACACGCTACATATCACACGTTTCCAACGAATGTCAATCTTTTGAACCCTACTTTATGTAACCGACTAATAATTTAATTTAAATTTCTCCTGATTGGTCGTAGTAGGTATGAACGTGCAATCTTACATCCGACCAAATTTAGGATTAGAATAGCAATGATCATAATAAAAAGTGATGGACATTCGACGTCCATGCGTTATGATTAGCGTTGTCGAACTCAATCTAGCGAAAGGTCCAAAATCAAAAATCATGCTATAAAGGAAAATAATACAAAAAGGAAAACTCGTCCTGATCAAATTCAATGTACAGTCGCAGTAAGTCCTCGACTATAAGTTTTTTCCTCTACCGTCGAAAAAATGATGTATGTGTGTGTGTGTGTGTGTGA
This sequence comes from Sipha maydis, assembly GCA_034509805.1. Taxonomy (NCBI): domain Eukaryota; kingdom Metazoa; phylum Arthropoda; class Insecta; order Hemiptera; family Aphididae; genus Sipha; species Sipha maydis. The sequence continues at coordinate 61,626 of JASXSY010002636.1, forward strand.
AAGGATTCGCGTCCTTACATTATTTTGAAACTTATTATTAGATCAAATGTGTAGGACTAACCTCCGAGCAGGAAAACGGTGACCAGTACCAGGACGCAGTTGCAGTGGTTGTACTCCATGGTCGTTTCTGTAAACAGCCTTCCGGTTCACTGTGCAACGGATCACTGTGCAGAATGTCCGAGATACTTCGAGTCGAGAAGCCGGTATGCCGGTGTCGAAGCCGCGAGTGCGGTTTTACGGCCGCCACACGATCTCCGACCCGGCCCAGGCATGCATTATCCGCGATTGCGTAATCCCGGCGCTGCGAACCTGTTACGTTTTACTCACGAACTCGAAAACGCGATGAAAAGTGAAAGCATTGTGCACGTGGGATTCTGTTACACCGGTTCTCACGACGACGGCGGCAACAGTGATAGGGTTAATCGAACGAAAATAACAAAATGCGCCCAACTGTTTGTAGTATTCATAATAACAACACGGAACCCCTCCGCTCCCAATCTGTACGAGTATCGTGCGTCGTAAAATTATCACGGTCAGTGACCGTACAGGTATATATTACCTATGCTCGTCCGGAATAGGGAGGGGGATGGGGGCTCGAACCCTACCCTTTTCTGCGTTGTTTTATCTCAACCCATGATGTTGTATTTGTTCTACGAAAAACGTACAAATTTACCAATATTCGTATTTGGATACACCAAACTTGGAAAACTTGTAACAGATCAATCAATGCCTATCAATAAAATCACATTTTACACAAATATTACTTATATATATTTAACCGACTTCAAAATTTCCACGATTTATTTTTATTCATTTACGACAATAGTAGGTATTAATAGAAAAGATTTAAATCGTTTGAATTATACATATATAATTTACCATTTCGATAACTATCTTTCTCTGGCACGCATATTTTCACTTCAACCACATTTCTAGTTTTCATACTTGAATAACAACGTGGTCACAGTGGTTTAAAACTATCCTTAAATCTTATTAATTTAACATACAAACACGTAATTAGTAAAATTCGTTCGTAGGTCTCCGCACAGTGACGTTAAGATCATCGAATAAAACCTTTGAAGCTTTTAGTTTTTAATTTCCGCCGAAATAAAAATAATGAACTCTAAAGATTTTTAAATAAAACCAACGAGTGCTTTTTACCAGTGTAACGATTTGAATTTTGATGAGATAAAACACACGTATCATCGTACAAGTTAATGTTAGTTTCATACATAAGTAGAAAGCGGGTTTTTATTTGATTTAGATTGATAAAAATCATTTAGTTTCTTGTCTGTAATCAAGTAGGTGCATTATATAGGTACTAAATAGATAATGATGGTCACGGTTCTATTCGACCATGTTTATATCATAGATATTAATGAAATTTTGACGGATAATATTTAATAAAAATTTACTTATTCATCCAGGGAATAATGGTAAACAACTTCCCAAATAAAGTTTCTAATATGAAGAATGCACCATTGACATAATTTGACGTGAAAAAGTTTTTCAGTTTATATAAAAATGTTTTAATAAATAGAAGAATAACTTTAACTCCTAAAAATATGGACTTATAAATCCTAACACTACAATATTGTAAACTTTTTTTACAAAATTAGATCTTAAATTATAAGATTAATTAAGTATGTATTTTTTTTATATGTTATAATCAACATTTTTTTGTAATTTACCAATAAAATTGTATATAAGCCTGTCTTCTACAGTTATTTATATACCTATACTCGTATATAAATTTTAAGTAAAAATGTATTTTATTTTTCAATAAGATTTAAGCATATCTTGATTTTATTAAATACTCATGTGTATACCATTTAATTTTATAATAAATTGTTTTAAAAGTTATTTTATATATATATAGTTATCTGAGTTTATACAATTTATTAAAGAAATTATACATATAAATGCATATTTTAACGTGTACAGTTAATTTTCAAGTTTCAATATCTTTTAAATTTATAATATGAAATGTCATATTAATGCTAAATGTAAATATTGTAAAATTTAAATAGACATATACAAATATACAAAAATTTTAATTTTTGTAACTTATATTAAATTTATAAACTTTTTATGATAAAAAAAAATCATATTTTTAACATATTTAACATGCACAAAAAATATTAAAAGAATATTTTTTTAAGTTTTTTTTGAGCATATTAGTATCATATTTCAAACTTTCATGCTTCTCTTGTATGTGGACTACAGTCATTTTTCCACTCTAGCATGTGATCAATAAGCGGATGTCCATTGAAAATGTTAGGGAGGCTAATATGTTTTACGTAAATCTAACCGTATAGTGACTTTTATTATAAGAACATAACCGTAGCATTTTAAATAACTACGACTATACAGTGTTTTTGAAATTTAGCATTCACCAATAATATTTTGGGAAGGCTTGGAACACTTATGGAGCAGTTAAGTCACCCAAATACCCCCCCTTACGGATATCCGTCATTGATGTGATTTACAGTATATGATTGTAGACCGCATGCATTTGTAATCCATATACTAATAAAATACAATAATACTAAATGAACAATTACGAACTATAGATCACTAAAATGTATTATAATGAACACATTCACATAACCATACTGTACAATTGACGACCGACAGGTAAATAACAAACTTAATAATAACCTCTGTAATTGTTTTGAATTAACAATTTTACCTTCATATTTTATTTCTGTATTGACTTTAGGTAAATTTATTGTGGGAAAATATCATATGCAATCAGTAATCTTACTTATATGTACTATACTTAGGTATATTTAAGTTCTTTTCTACTCCAATATGCGGTCTACGTATATGACTGTAGACCGCATGCAAAATCAGCACTTAAACTTCTAAGAACCTAAAATCCTACTTTCTTATGATAATCAACAATTTCAATACAGCTCTTTACTGTATAAATATAATACAAAAGTAGTAAAAAAAAACCACAGTTGGATACAAACTCAGCATGATCTTAGAAAATATTTGGTATAAAAATTAGAACAATTTTCTGTTTTATGGAAGAACAATAAAACTGTCCCGTATAAGGTATTTTAATACATCCAAAATAATAATAACTGTATTTTATGAATAGTACTTAGAGTATTTGTCTATACACATTAAACAGATAAACAGGACTAAATATATGGTATTAGTATTTAATTTTTTCCAACACAATAATTGCATTTAAATTGTGTAATTAATTTGTAAAGAAAATGTTTAATAGTATTATATTTTATAGTATTATTATATTGTCATTCGAGTTATTTGATTAAATACTATTTAAAATTTTAACTTAATAAATAATTCACATTATTTATCATCAAATCGTATCAACATGAAGCAAGTTTTAGTAAAATTCCACTTTAAAGTTTTTTGCAAACAAAAAATATTTTTTAATAATACTATTCGATACCTAAGTATAAAATCTTCTGTAGAAATCTAATAGGACATAAATATATTTAGTTAAATCCTTTCAACGAGTAAAATGAGAAGAAGTCAACATATATCGAAAACAGTTACAAATTTGTGACAATTTTATTTATTCGTAATAAACTAACCCGACAGTCTGTATTACTCAAACACATATTAGACATTCACGATCAGTGTTGGGAATAGATAACTAATAATTTATCAAGGTAAAGATGACTCTACTAATTCTTATCTAAATACAGATAAAGATAGTTATACTAAATTTCATTTAGATAAAGATAAAAATAAGTACATTTTTATCTAGATAAATATGAGATAATTTCATGTTTGATTTTGAAAATATTCAGGATACTACAGCCTACAGATATTAGGTAAAAAATTCATAATTGAAACATTTTAAATAAATATCATTTTTTAAACTCATTTCAAACATTAATAAACATAAAACATAAAATATTTTTTTTTGAAATAAACTTCATAAGAAGATTGTCATCTTGTCAGTTATTATCTGTGTAATAGGTATATGATGTACAGAAAAATGTAAAAATAAAAATATAAAAACATTTAAAATTTTCAAATTTTATTTTTATTTTATTTAAATAAATTATCTAGATTGGTACTCATAGATAACAAGATTTTTATCTAGATAAAGATAAAGATAACTGAGTATAAATTTATCTAGATAAGATAAAATATAAATAATTTTTATCTAGATAACTTATCTAGATACATTTATCTAGATATTTCCCAACACTGTTCACGATCGACATATATTTCTAATAAATAACATAAAGTAATTTGACGTCACGTCGTTAAGTAAAAATGTTTCAAGTATACTTTTAACGACTAATCTATCATTCAAGTTATAATTGAAACCTCTAGTAACCGAAGAGAAAAATTAAACTGATCAATGTTTTTCTCAAATGATTGGTTTTCCCCGTTGGTTTTGTCGCTAAAACTAACCATCGGATAAGTTCAACAAGATAAATACAGGTTACATTTATATAAACTGGATAAGATAAATAGGCTTCTGAAATATCTCCATGAGTAAAAAAAAAATTCCTAAACGATTAAATTACACAATATTATAGATAAAGAAAGATTTAAAATAATTCTAGACCCCCCTTCCTCAACATAGAAGAAAAAAATTATTCTGTTAATGCCTGAGAGCTATAATTATAATTGGAACACACCCGATTAAATATTATGTATCGAAAGAATGTACTTACACAAGTTATACATATTCGTATGTCATAATTCAATGAAATTCAAACTACTTGATTCTATACATAATGTATAGACACTACGGCAGCCAGTACATCTACAACGTAATATAATGAACATATCTGTCTTATACCGGAATCTACTTCCTCTATCCGATAAACATGTTACATGGGACTTGTAGTTCTCATAATACACGAAGTCATACTTGTATAATTAGTACGTACCTACGAAGAAAATTACACAACAAAAAACAGTGAAATTATGTGTAAATATTTAAAGGTCTGATTTATGGATATCATTATTAATGCAGCGACTGATAATAATTGGCAAGATGGCACTGAGTATTATAATTAAGTAATATAATGTATAACGAGTTCAATAAAAACTCATTGTTTATCGTCTTATATGAATAAAGAAAATTTTTCAGAAGATCAGTAACCTCAATAGTATAACAAACATGTATGTTGTATAATTGTAGTACCATGGTTTCGTAGCTCTTAGAATCTCTTGGTGACATACGAATTGGCAGAAAAATCTGTGCGTTCGGATGGTGTTCATTCATGACGAATGATAAAACATTATTCCGGAAATTAAAAGACAATACTGCACTTGCAATAAATTACTTATGGAAAATTGTTACTAGAAAGTATGATGTGTTCAAAATGTAATCCAAACAAACGAAAAATATATTACGGGACATTTCCACACCATGAGTTATTTCCAATTTCCCCGTTATACAACAGTCATACTTTAAAGAAAACATTTAGATAATGCACACTATATTTATCAAGTTTTGTTCAAATAGTAATATATATATATATATATAGTACTTTCAACTGGATCAAAAACAACATTACTATAAAACACACGATAACTCCATAGCGTTAGTGTTATTCGAGAAAAAATATGAACATGATCGTAATACGTATGATGCTCGTGTACTACGATTTTATACAACCACAATGTAATATTTTATAATATTTTTACCAAAAAACTAATCATATTACTGCATCTAATAATGGTCTGTACTCCGTAGCAAATCGCTGGCAATTACCAACACGGAATAAACTAGAAAGTTCATTACAACGCTGATTATAGCAAAATTATAGATCTAGTCAAGTTTTGCGAGTCCAATGTACATTTGTAAATAAAATAAAATGTTATGAAACAGTGTTTTTGTTAGACAAAGCAACATTTTTATACTAAGGTATATGTTTTATCTTAGTCGTGGTGTACATTTAATCCTCTCTGAAATGGAAGCTCCTTGATTTAAATACACATTGTGTAGTAAAATAATATTCCGGCAATTTTGATGTACAAATATCGATTCAATAGTTTATTATTCATAAACGTTTAAAGTTTTGATAAAAGGGATGGTAGAACGAAAAGGGCCTCTTAGAATTTTACTGTATATTGCTTCGCTCCTCAAATGCTTATAAATAATTAAATATTGGTTTAATAAATAATATTTGCAAGTAAAAAAAAAAAAGAAGGAATTTTGAAACAAAAATTGAAAATTAAAAATAATAAATGCCATTTTTATTTTTACATTTAAATGTACAAAAATGAAAGAAAAAACAACAAAAATTTAAATGCATAATAAAATACTTGGAAACTATTTTCTGTTTGAAGTACGAAAATTGTTTCTTTTATTATAAATTTAATAGTTGTGGTTTGGTCAATAGAATAAGTAGGTCCCTACCTATACTGATAGTTTTGTGATTTCAATTCTGTTGCATTTGATTATTTTAATAAATGATATCAATTTGCGTTTGAATTTACATTAGATAATACGTTCGATATACCTACATGTATAATAAACAGTAATATATTGCACCGATCTACACCAGGATCTTTTCCCGAATGATTTATTATGATTTTCAGATATACATACCTATGTATAAAACGAAAATCGGATTAACACAACAAAGGATTTATACTGGGAATCAATTGATTACATATTAATGTACCGCCAGTCTTACTCCTCATTCGTTTCGCAACTTCGAGCATATCGAGCTTCATAGTTGCGGAGAAAAAGTGTCGACGATACATCGTTACATTTTCATTATTATCTCTTGTTTCGTGAAACATAAAATCGATCACAAAGGCGGTAAATCTGTTTTGAAAGTCCGATAAATGTTTTTTCGATGAGTCCGCAGAGTTTTTGGATCAATTCCCGTGACTCGATCGAAGTTTTCGTTAAAAAAAAATACAAAGCCACTATTATTGAGCGCGACTGAGGTTGGTAGGTATTCACGGCAACCTCGATTTATAGTCGCGTTCGATAACATTGGAACGCGCGTAGACACACAATCGACTGTAGCCGGATCATATCAATATAAATAAACGATTGTGCATTGACACATGAATTAACATAATATTATAAAATTATTATTATTATTATAAACTATTAGATATTTTAAATATTTAAATGTAATGTACATTGGTTGAATAGTTTTTACTCCTTTACACTTTTTTTTTTTGTTATTAAGACGATCACATGTGATATTTTAAACTAATAATCTTTTGTTTAAATCTTCTTCTAATGCATTTAAATTACCATTTGAAATATGTATCGTGATAAATGGTGCAGATACTGAATAGGATTTAATTGATAGGCTACAATTGGGTTTACTCTACATTTAATATTGTCTAATACTGTAGGAACTTCTTTCAATAACTGTTTTAATACATTTCCAGCTGTAGCATCGCATACCACAAATGTTGTATCACATTCCAGATATTCCATTTTAGGTTGTAAGTATTTTATCTATAAACAAAAAAATTAAAATTTGTTATATTTGTTTACAGTTATAACTAGGGCTCGGATTTTAAAGGAAATGCTTCTTTTTATATATTTAAGATAGTAATCTAATTTTTATACATAAATTCGTTTCACGTCAATCTAATTCCAAATAAACGAATTTATTTTTGCTTTTTTTGCTTTTTTATTCCTTTTTTCAGTTATTCTATATGTCTGTTATGCTATAAAAATAAAATAAAAATGTTTATTTACTTAATAAGAAATTTGAAAACCCGCAATAATTGTCTTAGATGCAGAAAAAAAGAAAAAATGAAGCTCATGGAGATATTGCAACTGCTATTTCTGGTAAGCTAAATCGTGTTCTTTTGAAAAAGAAAGGCTGGAAACAATTACTGGACATTAATACTATGCTGTGTGGCGTTTCATCAGACGAAATTAATTATCATGGGTTTGATTTAAACGAAACCTCTTGCATGAAGTATGCACCGATCACTTCAGTGGATGTAGAGCGTTCGTTTTCTATGTATAAAAACATCCTGTCAGACAATAGAGTCAGTTTCACTTCTGAAAATCTTGCCAAATACATGGTAGTAAATTCTTTTTTTAATTTAAATTAATTTTTCTATTTTTTTTATTCAGTTATATAAAATTTTAACTAATTTATGTTAATTTTTAGTCATGCTTTTTTTTGCTTTTTTAAAAAATAAATATGCTTCATTTTTGCTTTTTTAAAACAATTTTGTGCTTTTTTTGTTATTTATTATGCTTTAAAATCCGAGCCCTAATCGTTACGATGACGAGTTAACAGAGATGATTTAGAAACGGATACAAGCTCTAGTTTGGTTGTCTACACGTATTGGTAGAATACGTATTCGTACACATTCTATACGCGTATAAATTTTACCACCTGAAAATCAGAAAATGCTTTTAAAAAACGTCACCGTCTACTATTACGTCATATCCACAATGGTATTATCTTTATTCCGACGTTTATCGTATAATGAGAAGATGACCGCGTAACCTTAAAAACAGAAGAAAAAAAACCGATTCACATCGACCTGGAGTAAATGTGTACTCAGCGTACTTTTTTTTTCGTGGACTTTAACCGCGGTACAATAATTATATTTACCATTCTCTTTTCAGTAACTGCGCGTGCGCGTGTCATTATACACACACCTATGTTATTTTTATTTTTATTTTTTTCACTCTCCGTGAATTATTAATTTGCATTTTGCTGATCGCGAGGACAATATTCACTCTTGCGTAGTCCTACCTGCTCTAAATAGCAGAGCATGTAAGCAAACAAAAAAAAAAAACAACATCGCTGCATACACTTCGAAGAATTCAAGTACCTACGTGCGACTTTATGGATGTTTTATAATCATAATACCACCGAGGGCACGTTTTTCATCATTTCTAGTCTATTTACACTAGGACGAATACGTAATTGATAATGAATGAGTACATGTTTCATTTTACTAATATAATATAAATTGTCGCTTATTAATATGCTATCTACTGTATCATTGTGAGAAATCATGTATTGTGTGATAAACGTATACATGTAGAACTGAACTTTGTGACACATTTAATATTTTTAATAAATAATTAACAGTTAATTAAAAAAATTAAAAATTAATAACGATGCAGTTTTTTTATTTAATTCCTAATGAGAATTGTTTGTATAATATTTCATAAGATTAAAAAATGTAGTTATTCCTAGGGTTCGTAGTATTCAAATTAATAAAAAGCATTTTTAATTTCATAATCGTCCATTAATCAAGAACGAATTTTTGAAATACAATGATAATAATAATTTTTTTTTCAAACATCGCTGAAAAGGTCATTTACGATGTAAAAAAATCTTGAAAACCATGTTATCAACATTATAATATTGTAAATTGTTTTTTCAGACAAAAAAGCTATTTTACAATCCATTGTTTCATAAATCGTGATCATTTAGTAACATGCAATGTGATAGTAATCTTATTTGCCTTAAAAATATTTATATAACATTTCACAACAGTAAGTTTATCGTGACTGAACAAATCGTGTTATAACAAAATTGAATGTGACCTATGATGGATTTGCTCTAGTCATGTCAAGGCAAATTTAAAATCAAAGTCAAATTACATAAGTCACAGCATGATGATCTCAGGGAATATATTGAAATTTTTAATTAACAAAAGCCAATGTTATATAAATTAAAGTGTATTAAAATAATATACACTTGTAAAGTATATTAAATTGAACATTTATCTGTAATTTTGAAATAAACAAACATCATGTTTTATATTAGTGTAGATTTTGTATTTGATCCAAAGTAGAGACTATTTGTAATAACAATTTGTATTATAAAATAATAACTAACACAATGACTTTTTGTTAAATTAATTAAAATATAATATATATACATCAATGGTAATAACAATAATAAAAGAAATATTTATAACATTTTATACTTCGAATACTTAACGACTTATAACGATTGAAAATTGAATAAAATAGCAGCGACAATAATTACGTGAAAAATAATCATATTATTACTACATTATCTACTATTAAAATAATATGTCTACTATTTTGGCACAAGGACTAATTTCCAAAAATAGAACAGTATAACAAATTAAATATTGAATAAATCATTGTATAATTGAATAGTTTCATAATTATTTTCATGCTAACAAAAATAATTTACTTTTTCAGCTTGTTCTAATACAATATATACAAATACTGTATTTGTAAGTAACAAGTGTAATGATGTTGAAGTTAAGACATATGTCAGTAGATAATGGAAAATGGATCGTTTGATCATATTAACGAGTTCTAAGAACTAAAACTTAGTTTTTGCTGCCAACATTCCTTACATGAAGTTTGGGTGATTTGGAAGTGAAGTATGGTAACAATGTTATAAGTGTGCATCTGTTTTGTATACAATCAAAATTGTTGAATAGGCTTGGATTGTTTGGTTTGTAACTTAAAAATTAGTGTTGAAAATTAGTCAAAGTATTCAGATAATTTTATCTCGAGTATTTCACTAAGCAAGGAATCGTATATATATATATATATATATATATGTGTTTAAATTACAAGTCGTAAAATAAAAAACAGCATTTGTTATTCATTTGAATAAAAGTAAAAGATTACCACACTAAAACCATGTGACTTGAAGAAAAAAGAATCATAGATGTATGAGAATTAGTTAATCAATAATGTTTCAAGTTAAAAATAAATACTTTGGTCATTAAATCGAAAATAATGTCCAAAAAAAGAAGAAGAAAAACGTGATTAAATATTATGATCATTCAACATTCACAACAATTTAATAAAAAATGTAATTTCAATACATTACTATACAATTTATCACATGAATTATAATTTCAATATTAGTTCTAATACTATTATAGTGTTCAATAATTAGTCATAAGTCCTATCAATATATTAACATCATTTAATTGAATTAGTAAATCTGAATATAAGTAGTAAAATTATCCATTTTTAAACAGATCATTTGTTTATAAAAAAATATTCAGCATTCATTATATAAATTATAAGTATAAAGATGGAAATTATAACCTATATTTAAAGAAAAAAGTATACGGTTTTATATGAAATAAAATGTTTGATATATTTTGAGTTGAACATCCGATATAGGATATATAAAATATTAGCATTAGTCAGAAAACAAAGAAAAGACAATTATTAATATATTGATATAATATAAAATCTATATTTTGTAATTAATTTAATTTTAACATAAAATTATAATGTTCAAAAAAAAAAATTATGATTAATGCTCGTTATACATAAAATCGTAACTATTCAAGTAGCATTTCCAAGCAACTTATGTATACTTTGTAAGCCATACATATTAACAAACTGAAAATAATAACGTTCAAATCTAAATACTACAAATTGAAAACAGATGTATTTCAATATTTAAATTTCTACGCCTAATGTTAATATAAATTCGTCGAACCCAGTAAAAAATGATTAGGAATAATAAATCAGTTTTTTTCATATTTAATTACATTAACAAACTGTGTACTTAATAAAATTTACTATACTGATATTTTATAATGTACTTCGTTTACATTGAAACATATGTTATACACACATTTTTACTATAAATAATTATTCACAGTGAATTCTGTTTACAGTTTAAAACATGCGGTTTATCCTAAAATTTAAAAAGACATCTAGAATATTATGTCTGTTTTGGTTTTTTTTTGCACTTTCAAAAGGTGACAATAGTGTACGGGAAAACGATGAGCAAAAAAAAATTCCGTCTTCCACGTCTTTGAAAAATAACAATTTGAGCACATATATTGGTAAGCTATCGAATAATATCTATAAAAGACAAAATGCGCAACCACCTAAAGATAAAACTGAATCTCAAAAGGATCCAGACAAATTAAAAACCAATTATGATGGTGGTGGTGTAGATGACGGTCAAAATAAGGAACATATTTCAAATGATCTTGATGATGAGGAAAATCCATTGAATAAAATATCAACTGATTTATTTGAAGAAGATCCAAAGTCTAAAATAGGAACTTCTGATTTTGATAAATCAAAAACTGATCATAATTATGGTGGTGTAGATAACGGTAAAAATAAGCAACACATTTCAGATAATCTTGATGATGAGGAAAATCCACTGAATAATATATCAACTGATTTATTTGAAGAAGATCCAAAGTCTGAAACAGAAACTTCTGATCTTAATAAATCAAAACCCGATCATAATGATGGTGGTGTAGATAACAGTCAAAATAAGCAACAGATTTCAAATAATCTTGATGATGAGGAAAATCCACTGAATAATATATCATCTGATTTATTTGAAGAAGATCCAAAATCTCAAACAGGAACTTCAAGAACTTCTGATCTTGATGAATTAAAAACCGATCAAAATGATGGTGGTGTAGATAACGGTAAAAATAAAGAACAGATTTCAGATGATCTTTATGAAAAAAAAAATCCATCGAGTAAAATACCAACTGATTTAATTGAAAATGATCCTGAGTCTGGAACAGGAAATTCTGATAATCCTATAAAACCAATTATAGAGAAACAAGATAGTAAAAAACAGACATTGGATGAACGTGATGATAATGAAAAAGGTAATAAGAAAACTATAGAAGATGATAATGCAAAAAATTTGGTTGACATAGTTCAAGATGGGAAGAATGAAAATAATTCTCTCAAAAGCAACACAAACCATGACGAATATCTAAAAGAAAAAGAGCAAAGGAAAGGTAAGATTAGAATATTGAACAAACCATTGAAAAAAAATACTTTGAATTTGAATGCGATAAAATATTATCGTATTCTTTTTTTTTTTTTTTTTCTAAGCTAGAAAATTGTACAATCTGTAAAGTAACGTTTTACAATAAGCACAAGTGATTAGAGAATAATATAGAAAAGATAAATAATATAAATTATAGTTATTTACAACAATTCAGACAGGGGGCTTGAGAGAAGAGACCATCCATTGATGGGACTTCATGACATGTAGTGGGGGGGGGGTTAGTCTAAAAGTAGATCACGACACCATGTTCGTTTTAAACGCCTACCGGGATCACCAGGAATAGTAGGAACAGATAGTTCCGAAATCAGGGGGTTACGATGACTGTGGAGATTGGAGTGCATTCGTTTGTAGGATAGTTTGGCGACGTTTTTCACTGTTTGTATGGATAGATCATTGTGGAGGGTATCATTAGAAACATAGAAAGGTGCTTTAGTTATTTGTCGTAAGCATTTGGATTGGAAAGATTGGATTTTAGTAATATTGGAGGGTTTGGCGGCACCCCATAATTAAATGCCATATGTCAGCATTGGCTTGAGGAGTAATTTGTAAAAAGATAAGTTTATTTTTAAGGTTTACATGTTTAGATGTTAGAAGAAAACGCAATTATTGACGTGAGCGATTATTTAGAGAAAGCCGTTTGGTGTGTATGTGCATAGCCCAGGTTAGCCTACGGTTATCGTATTCAAAAAACTATTTTTGGCATATTTCGGTCTGATATAATTTAGATGAACTACATGTAACTAAATGTTACAAAAAGAACATTATATTACTATATCATACTCCGTTATTGTCATTAATGTTGTTATTGTAATGGTGATTGATAAAACCAATGTTAGCTAGCAGTAAATGCGAAAATTCAGCACTTTTATCTTTATTACAGTCGAGTTTTTCATTTATAAATTTATCTACGTATTATCATATTCGTTATAGGCTGCTACATTATTATTACATGCATGACCATAACGACATTTAACGCGTTTTACATCACAAACTTATAATTTAGAACAATTTTGTCGCAGCACGTCCACAATCACTCTTAATTTTTAATATAGATAAATATCAAAATAACTAAATTTATGTCAATTTACGAGTATATCGATTGTTACGGGAGATAATTCGGTTGGACTGTGTTTGCACTTAATACCGTATTTACGCCTATCTAGAAAAACCTTGGTTGAACTTAATAAAATGTATAATACTTGTTTCCGCCCAAAATACATAAATTTGGCAATATCACAATATAGCAATATATATATATTATGATAGTTATACCGCTTTTTCAGACTTTAGACAAAATATAATATACTATAACTACTAATTTTTCCAGTAATACATTACTAGTCAATAAATTTGGGAACAACGAGTGGTCCAAAAATGAAAACATTTGACCAAAATTAACTTAAAGAATTTAAAAATAAAATAATTTTAAATGCAACAAAATGTGAGTCTTAATTTTTAACCATACTGGAATATTTATAATATAGTAATATTTTATTCTGTCAATTTGAAGTTTGAAAAAATTGGAACGAGAAATTTAAGTCTTACTGCGATGTTGCCAATAGTATGTATTATGGGCGCAAACAAGTATTATTACGTTTAATTAAGCGCAATTAAGGTTTTTCT
>JASXSY010002637.1:0-44141 GCA_034509805.1 Sipha maydis
TAATTTAATTGATAAATTGAAAAAAAATTGAATATTTTGAAAAAAAATTATATTCAATAATTTCAATATTTTATTTTATATTTCAATTTAATCCATTAAATTGATAAATTGAAAAAAAAATTAAATTTTATGAAAAAAAATTTTAAATTCAATAATTTCAATATTTTATTTGATATTTCAATTTATTACATTATATTGATAAATTGAAGAAAAAAGTGAATATTAAAAAAATTTAAATTTCATGAAAAAAAATTATATTCAATAATTTCAATATTTTATTTGATATTTCAATTTAATTAATTTAATTGATAAATTGGAAAAAAAGTGAATATTAAAAAAAAATTAAATTTCATGAAAAAAAATTATATTTATTTGATATTTCAATTTAATCCATTAAATTGATAAATTGAAGAAAAAAATTGAATTTTATGAAAAAAAATTATATTTAATAATTTCAATATTTTATTTGATATTTCAATTTAATCCATTAAATTGATAAATTGAAAAAAAATTGAATATTTTGAAAAAAATTATATTCAATAATTTCAATATTTTATTTTATATTTCAATTTAATCCATTAAATTGATAAATTGAAAAAAAAAATTAAATTTTATGAAAAAAAATTAAATTCAATAATTTCAATATTTTATTTGATATTTCAATTTATTACATTATATTGATAAATTGAAGAAAAAAGTGAATTTTATAAAAAAAAAAATTATAATCAATAATTTCAATATTTTATTTGATATTTCAATTTATTACATTATATTGATAAATTGAAGAAAAAAGTGAATATTAAAAAAATTTAAATTTCATGAAAAAAAATTATATTCAATAATTTCAATATTTTATTTTATATTTCAATTTAATCCATTAAATTGATAAATTGAAAAAAAAATTAAATTTTATGAAAAAAAATTAAATTCAATAATTTCAATATTTTATTTGATATTTCAATTTATTACATTATATTGATAAATTGAAGAAAAAAGTGAATATTAAAAAAATTTAAATTTCATGAAAAAAAATTATATTCAATAATTTCAATATTTTATTTGATATTTCAATTTAATTAATTTAATTGATAAATTGGAAAAAAAGTGAATATTAAAAAAAAATTAAATTTCATGAAAAAAAATTATATTTATTTGATATTTCAATTTAATCCATTAAATTGATAAATTGAAGAAAAAAATTGAATTTTATGAAAAAAAATTATATTTAATAATTTCAATATTTTATTTGATATTTCAATTTAATCCATTAAATTGATAAATTGAAAAAAAAATTGAATATTTGAAAAAAATTATATTCAATAATTTCAATATTTTATTTTATATTTCAATTTAATCCATTAAATTGATAAATTGAAAAAAAAAATTAAATTTTATGAAAAAAAATTAAATTCAATAATTTCAATATTTTATTTGATATTTCAATTTATTACATTATATTGATAAATTGAAGAAAAAAGTGAATTTTATAAAAAAAAAATTATAATCAATAATTTCAATATTTTATTTGATATTTCAATTTATTACATTATATTGATAAATTGAAGAAAAAAGTGAATATTAAAAAAATTTAAATTTCATGAAAAAAAATTATATTCAATAATTTCAATATTTTATTTTATATTTCAATTTAATCCATTAAATTGATAAATTGAAAAAAAAATTAAATTTTATGAAAAAAAATTAAATTCAATAATTTCAATATTTTATTTGATATTTCAATTTATTACATTATATTGATAAATTGAAGAAAAAAGTGAATATTAAAAAAATTTAAATTTCATGAAAAAAAATTATATTCAATAATTTCAATATTTTATTTGATATTTCAATTTAATTAATTTAATTGATAAATTGGAAAAAAAGTGAATATTAAAAAAAAATTAAATTTCATGAAAAAAAATTATATTTATTTGATATTTCAATTTAATCCATTAAATTGATAAATTGAAGAAAAAAATTGAATTTATGAAAAAAAATTATATTTAATAATTTCAATATTTTATTTGATATTTCAATTTAATCCATTAAATTGATAAATTGAAAAAAAATTTAATATTTTGAAAAAAATTATATTCAATAATTTCAATATTTTATTTTATATTTCAATTTAATCCATTAAATTGATAAATTGAAAAAAAAAATTAAATTTTATGAAAAAAAATTAAATTCAATAATTTCAATATTTTATTTGATATTTCAATTTATTACATTATATTGATAAATTGAAGAAAAAAGTGAATTTTATAAAAAAAAAAATTATAATCAATAATTTCAATATTTTATTTGATATTTCAATTTATTACATTATATTGATAAATTGAAGAAAAAAGTGAATATTAAAAAAATTTAAATTTCATGAAAAAAAATTATATTCAATAATTTCAATATTTTATTTGATATTTCAATTTAATCCATTTAATTGACAAATTGTAAAAAAATTTGAATTTTATGAAAAAAAAATTTATTCAATAATTTCAATATTTTATTTGATATTTCAATTTAATCCATTAAGTTGACAAATTGAAAAATAAATTGAATTTTATGAAAAAAAATTATATTCAATAATTTCAATATTTTATTTGATTTTTCAATTTAATCCGTTAAATTGATAAATTGAAAAAAAATTGAATATTTTGAAAAAAAATTATATTCAATAATTTCAATATTTTATTTTATATTTCAATTTAATCAATTAAATTGATAAATTGAAAAAAAAATTAAATTTTATGAAAAAAAATTAAATTCAATAATTTCAATATTTTATTTGATATTTCAATTTATTACATTATATTGATAAATTGAAGAAAAAAGTGAATATTAAAAAAATTTAAATTTCATGAAAAAAAATTATATTCAATAATTTCAATATTTTATTTGATAATTCAATTTAATTAATTTAATTGATAAATTGGAAAAAAAGTGAATATTAAAAAAATTTAAATTTCATGAAAAAAAATTATATTCAATAATTTCAATATTTTATTTGATTTTTCAATTTAATCCGTTAAATTGATAAATTGTAAAAAAATTGAATATTTTGAAAAAAAATTATATTCAATAATTTCAATATTTTATTTTATATTTCAATTTAATCCATTAAATTGATAAATTGAAAAAAAAATTAAATTTTATGAAAAAAAATTAAATTCAATAATTTCAATATTTTATTTGATATTTCAATTTAATTAATTTAATTGATAAATTGGAAAAAAAGTGAATATTAAAAAAAAATTAAATTTCATGAAAAAAAATTATATTTATTTGATATTTCAATTTAATCCATTAAATTGATAAATTGAAGAAAAAAATTGAATTTTATGAAAAAAAATTATATTTAATAATTTCAATATTTTATTTGATATTTCAATTTAATCCATTAAATTGATAAATTGAAAAAAAATTGAATATTTTGAAAAAAATTATATCCAATAATTTGAATATTTTATTTTATATTTCAATTTAATCCATTAAATTGACAAATTGAAAAATAAATTGAATTTTATGAAAAAAAATTATATTCAATAATTTCAATATTTTATTTGATTTTTCAATTTAATCCGTTAAATTGATAAATTGAAAAAAAAAATTAAATTTTATGAAAAAAAATTATATTCAATAATTTCAATATTTTATTTTATATATCAATTTAATCCATTAAATTGATAAATTGAAAAAAAAATTAAATTTTATGAAAAAAAATTAAATTCAATAATTTCAATATTTTATTTGATATTTCAATTTATTACATTATATTGATAAATTGAAGAAAAAAGTGAATATTAAAAAAATTTAAATTTCATGAAAAAAAATTATATTCAATAATTCCAATATTTTATTTGATATTTCAATTTAATTAATTTAATTGATAAATTGGAAAAAAAATGAATATTAAAAAAAAATTAAATTTCATGAAAAAAAATTATATTTATTTGATATTTCAATTTAATCCATTAAATTGATAAATTGAAGAAAAGAATTGAATTTTATGAAAAAAAATTATATTTAATAATTTCAATATTTTATTTGATATTTCAATTTAATCCATTAAATTGATAAATTGAAAAAAAATTGAATATTTTGAAAAAAATTATATTCAATAATTTCAATATTTTATTTGATATTTCAATTTATTACATTATATTGATAAATTGAAGAAAAAAGTGAATATTAAAAAAATTTAAATTTCATGAAAAAAAATTATATTCAATAATTCCAATATTTTATTTGATATTTCAATTTAATTAATTTAATTGATAAATTGGAAAAAAAATGAATATTAAAAAAAAATTAAATTTCATGAAAAAAAATTATATTTATTTTATATTTCAATTTAATCCATTAAATTGATAAATTGAAAAAAAAAATTAAATTTTATGAAAAAAAATTAAATTCAATAATTTCAATATTTTATTTGATATTTCAATTTATTACATTATATTGATAAATTGAAGAAAAAAGTGAATATTAAAAAAATTTAAATTTCATGAAAAAAAATTATATTCAATAATTTCAATATTTTATTTGATAATTCAATTTAATTAATTTAATTGATAAATTGGAAAAAAAGTGAATATTAAAAAAATTTAAATTTCATGAAAAAAAATTATATTCAATAATTTCAATATTTTATTTGATTTTTCAATTTAATCCGTTAAATTGATAAATTGTAAAAAAATTGAATATTTTGAAAAAAAAATTATATTCAATAATTTCAATATTTTATTTTATATTTCAATTTAATCCATTAAATTGATAAATTGAAAAAAAAATTAAATTTTATGAAAAAAAATTAAATTCAATAATTTCAATATTTTATTTGATATTTCAATTTAATTAATTTAATTGATAAATTGGAAAAAAAGTGAATATTAAAAAAAAATTAAATTTCATGAAAAAAAATTATATTTATTTGATATTTCAATTTAATCCATTAAATTGATAAATTGAAGAAAAAAATTGAATTTTATGAAAAAAAATTATATTTAATAATTTCAATATTTTATTTGATATTTCAATTTAATCCATTAAATTGATAAATTGAAAAAAAATTGAATATTTTGAAAAAAATTATATCCAATAATTTGAATATTTTATTTTATATTTCAATTTAATCCATTAAATTGACAAATTGAAAAATAAATTGAATTTTATGAAAAAGAATTATATTCAATAATTTCAATATTTTATTTGATATTTCAATTTAATTAATTTAATTGATAAATTGGAAAAAAAGTGAATATTAAAAAAAAATTAAATTTCATGAAAAAAAATTATATTTATTTGATATTTCAATTTAATCCATTAAATTGATAAATTGAAGAAAAAAATTGAATTTTATGAAAAAAAATTATATTTAATAATTTCAATATTTTATTTGATATTTCAATTTAATCCATTAAATTTATAAATTGAAAAAAAAAATTAAATTTTATGAAAAAAAATTAAATTCAATAATTTCAATATTTTATTTGATATTTCAATTTATTACATTATATTGATAAATTGAAGAAAAAAGTGAATTTTATAAAAAAAAAAATTATAATCAATAATTTCAATATTTTATTTGATATTTCAATTTATTACATTATATTGATAAATTGAAGAAAAAAGTGAATATTAAAAAAATTTAAATTTCATGAAAAAAAATTATATTCAATAATTTCAATATTTTATTTGATATTTCAATTTAATCCATTTAATTGACAAATTGTAAAAAAATTTGAATTTTATGAAAAAAAAATTTATTCAATAATTTCAATATTTTATTTGATATTTCAATTTAATCCATTAAGTTGACAAATTGAAAAATAAATTGAATTTTATGAAAAAAAATTATATACAATTATATTCAATTATTTCAATATTTTATTTGATATTTCAATTTAATTCATTAAATTGGTAAATTGAAAAAAAAATTAAATTTTATGAAAAAAAATTAAATTCAATAATTTCAATATTTTATTTGATATTTCAATTTATTACATTATATTGATAAATTGAAGAAAAAAGTGAATATTAAAAAAATTTAAATTTCATGAAAAAAAATTATATTCAATAATTTCAATATTTTATTTGATAATTCAATTTAATTAATTTAATTGATAAATTGGAAAAAAAGTGAATATTAAAAAAATTTAAATTTCATGAAAAAAAATTATATTCAATAATTTCAATATTTTATTTGATTTTTCAATTTAATCCGTTAAATTGATAAATTGTAAAAAAATTGAATATTTTGAAAAAAAATTATATTCAATAATTTCAATATTTTATTTTATATTTCAATTTAATCCATTAAATTGATAAATTGAAAAAAAAATTAAATTTTATGAAAAAAAATTAAATTCAATAATTTCAATATTTTATTTGATATTTCAATTTAATTAATTTAATTGATAAATTGGAAAAAAAGTGAATATTAAAAAAAAATTAAATTTCATGAAAAAAAATTATATTTATTTGATATTTCAATTTAATCCATTAAATTGATAAATTGAAGAAAAAAATTGAATTTTATGAAAAAAAATTATATTTAATAATTTCAATATTTTATTTGATATTTCAATTTAATCCATTAAATTGATAAATTGAAAAAAAATTGAATATTTTGAAAAAAATTATATCCAATAATTTGAATATTTTATTTTATATTTCAATTTAATCCATTAAATTGACAAATTGAAAAATAAATTGAATTTTATGAAAAAAAATTATATTCAATAATTTCAATATTTTATTTGATTTTTCAATTTAATCCGTTAAATTGATAAATTGAAAAAAAAAATTAAATTTTATGAAAAAAAATTATATTCAATAATTTCAATATTTTATTTTATATATCAATTTAATCCATTAAATTGATAAATTGAAAAAAAAATTAAATTTTATGAAAAAAAATTAAATTCAATAATTTCAATATTTTATTTGATATTTCAATTTATTACATTATATTGATAAATTGAAGAAAAAAGTGAATATTAAAAAAATTTAAATTTCATGAAAAAAAATTATATTCAATAATTCCAATATTTTATTTGATATTTCAATTTAATTAATTTAATTGATAAATTGGAAAAAAAATGAATATTAAAAAAAAATTAAATTTCATGAAAAAAAATTATATTTATTTGATATTTCAATTTAATCCATTAAATTGATAAATTGAAGAAAAGAATTGAATTTTATGAAAAAAAATTATATTTAATAATTTCAATATTTTATTTGATATTTCAATTTAATCCATTAAATTGATAAATTGAAAAAAAATTGAATATTTTGAAAAAAATTATATTCAATAATTTCAATATTTTATTTGATATTTCAATTTATTACATTATATTGATAAATTGAAGAAAAAAGTGAATATTAAAAAAATTTAAATTTCATGAAAAAAAATTATATTCAATAATTCCAATATTTTATTTGATATTTCAATTTAATTAATTTAATTGATAAATTGGAAAAAAAATGAATATTAAAAAAAAATTAAATTTCATGAAAAAAAATTATATTTATTTTATATTTCAATTTAATCCATTAAATTGATAAATTGAAAAAAAAAATTAAATTTTATGAAAAAAAATTAAATTCAATAATTTCAATATTTTATTTGATATTTCAATTTATTACATTATATTGATAAATTGAAGAAAAAAGTGAATATTAAAAAAATTTAAATTTCATGAAAAAAAATTATATTCAATAATTTCAATATTTTATTTGATATTTCAATTTAATCCATTTAATTGACAAATTGTAAAAAAATTTGAATTTTATGAAAAAAAATTATATTCAATAATTTCAATATTTTATTTGATATTTCAATTTAATCCGTTAAGTTGACAAATTGAATTTTATGAAAAAAAAATTATATTCAATAATTTCAATATTTTATTTCATTTTTCAATTTAATCCGTTAAATTGATAAATTGAAAAAAAAATTGAATATTTTGAAAAAAAAATTATATTCAATAATTTCAATATTTTATTTTATATTTCAATTTAATCCATTAAATTGATAAATTGAAAAAAAAAATTAAATTTTATGAAAAAAAAATTAAATTCCATAAAATTTCAATATTTTATTTGATATTTTCAATTTATTACATTATATTGATAAATTGAAGAAAAAAGTGAATATTAAAAAAAATTTAAATTTCATGAAAAAAAAATTATATTCAATAATTTCAATATTTTATTTGATATTTCAATTTATTACATTATATTGATAAATTGAAAAAAAAAATTAAATTTTATGAAAAAAAATTAAATTCAATAATTTCAATATTTTATTTGATATTTCAATTTATTACATTATATTGATAAATTGAAGATAAAAAGTGAATATTAAAAAAAATTTAAATTTCATGAAAAAAAATTATATTCAATAATTTCAATATTTTATTTGATATTTCAATTTAATCCATTTAATTGATAAATTGGATAAAAAGTGAATATTAAAAAAAAATTAAATTTCATGAAAAAAAATTATTATTTATTTGATATTTTCAATTTAATCCCTTAAATTGATAAATTGAAGAAAAAAATTGAATTTTATGAAAAAAAATTATATTTAATAATTTCAATATTTTATTTGATATTTCAATTTAATCCGTTAAATTGATAAATTAAAAAAAAAATTAAATTTTATGAAAAAAAATTAAATTCAATAATTTCAATATTTTATTTGATATTTCAATTTATTACATTATATTGATAAATTGAAGAAAAAAGTGAATATTAAAAAAATTTAAATTTCATGAAAAAAAATTATATTCAATAATTTCAATATTTTATTTGATATTTCAATTTAATTAATTTAATTGATAAATTGGATAAAAAGTGAATATTAAAAAAAAATTAAATTTCATGAAAAAAAATTATATTTATTTGATATTTCAATTTAATCCCTTAAATTGATAAATTGAAGAAAAAAATTGAATTTTATGAAAAAAAATTATATTTAATAATTTCAATATTTTATTTGATATTTCAATTTAATCCGTTAAATTGATAAATTGAAAAAAAATTGAATATTTTGAAAAAAAATTATATTCAATAATTTCAATATTTTATTTTATATTTCAATTTAATCCATTAAATTGATAAATTGAAAAAAAAAATTTAATTTTATGAAAAAAAATTAAATTCAATAATTTCAATATTTTATTTGATATTTCAATTTATTACATTATATTGATAAATTGAAGAAAAAAGTGAATATTAAAAAAAAATTAAATTTCATGAAAAAAAATTATATTCAATAATTTCAATATTTTATTTGATATTTCAATTTATTACATTATATTGATAAATTGAAGAAAAAAGTGAATATTAAAAAAATTTAAATTTCATGAAAAAAAATTATATTCAATAATTTCAATATTTTATTTGATATTTCAATTTAATCCATTAAATTGACAAATTGTAAAAAAATTTGAATTGTATGAAAAAAAATTATATTCAATAATTTCAATATTTTATTTGATTTTTCAATTTAATCCGTTAAATTGATAAATTGAAAAAAAATTGAATATTTTGAAAAAAAATTATATTCAATTATTTCAATATTTTATTTTATATTTCAATTTAATCCATTAAATTGATAAATTAAAAAAAAAATTAAATTTTATGAAAAAAAATTAAATTCAATAATTTCAATATTTTATTTGATATTTCAATTTATTACATTATATTGATAAATTGAAGAAAAAAGTGAATATTAAAAAAATTTAAATTTCATGAAAAAAAATTATATTCAATAATTTCAATATTTTATTTGATATTTCAATTTATTACATTATATTGATAAATTGAAGAAAAAAGTGAATATTAAAAAAATTTAAATTTCATGAAAAAAAATTATATTCAATAATTTCAATATTTTATTTGATATTTCAATTTAATCCATTTAATTGACAAATTGTAAAAAAATTTGAATTTTATGAAAAAAAATTTTATTCAATAATTTCAATATTTTATTTGATATTTCAATTTAATCCTTTAAGTTGACAAATTGAAAAATAAATTGAATTTTATGAAAAAAAATTATATTCAATAATTTCAATATTTTATTTGATTTTTCAATTTAATCCGTTAAATTGATAAATTGAAAAAAAATTGAATATTTTGAAAAAAAAATTATATTCAATAATTTTAATATTTTATTTTATATTTCAATTTAATCCATTAAATTGATAAATTGAAAAAAAAAATTAAATTTTATGAAAAAAAATTAAATTAAATAATTTCAATATTTTATTTGATATTTCAATTTATTACATTATATTGATAAATTGAAGAAAAAAGTGAATGTTAAAAAAAATTTAAATTTTCATGAAAAAAAATTATATTCAATAATTTCAATATTTTATTTGATATTTCAATTTAATTAATTTAATTGATAAATTGGGAAAAAAAGTTATTAAAAAAAAATTAAATTTCATGAAAAAAAATTATATTTATTTGATATTTCAATTTAATCCATTAAATTGATAAATTGAAAAAAAAAATTAAATTTTATGAAAAAAAAATTAAATTCAATAATTTCAATATTTTATTTGATATATTTCAATTTATTACATTATATTGATAAATTGAAGAAAAAAGTGAATATTAAAAAAATTTAAATTTCATGAAAAAAAAATTATATTCAATAATTTCAATATTTTATTTGATATTTCAATTTATTACATTATATTGATAAATTGAAGAAAAAAGTGAATATTAAAAAAATTTAAATTTCATGAAAAAAAATTATATTCAATAATTTCAATATTTTATTTGATATTTCAATTTATTACATTATATTGATAAATTGAAGAAAAAAGTGAATTTTATAAAAAAAAAAATTATAATCAATAATTTCAATATTTTATTTGATATTTCAATTTATTACATTATATTGATAAATTGAAGAAAAAAGTGAATATTAAAAAAATTTAAATTTCATGAAAAAAAATTATATTCAATAATTTCAATATTTTATTTGATATTTCAATTTAATTAATTTAATTGATAAATTGGATAAAAAGTGAATATTAAAAAAAAATTAAATTTCATGAAAAAAAATTATATTTATTTGATATTTCAATTTAATCCATTAAATTGATAAATTGAAAAAAAAAATTAAATTTTATGAAAAAAAATTATATTCAATAATTTCAATATTTTATTTGATATTTCAATTTAATCCATTTAATTGACAAATTGTAAAAAAATTTGAATTTTATGAAAAAAAATTATATTCAATAATTTCAATATTTTATTTGATTTTTCAATTTAATCCGTTAAATTGATAAATTGAAAAAAAATTTGAATTTTATGAAAAAAAATTATATTCAATTATTTCAATATTTTATTTTATATTTCAATTTAATCCATTAAATTGATAAATTAAAAAAAAAATTAAATTTTATGAAAAAAAATTAAATTCAATAATTTCAATATTTTATTTGATATTTCAATTTATTACATTATATTGATAAATTGAAGAAAAAAGTGAATATTAAAAAAATTTAAATTTCATGAAAAAAAATTATATTCAATAATTTCAATATTTTATTTGATATTTCAATTTAATTAATTTAATTGATAAATTGGATAAAAAGTGAATATTAAAAAAAAATTAAATTTCATGAAAAAAAATTATATTTATTTGATATTTCAATTTAATCCCTTAAATTGATAAATTGAAGAAAAAAATTGAATTTTATGAAAAAAAATTATATTTAATAATTTCAATATTTTATTTGATATTTCAATTTAATCCGTTAAATTGATAAATTGAAAAAAAAAGTGAATATTAAAAAAATTTAAATTTCATGAAAAAAAATTATATTCAATAATTTCAATATTTTATTTGATATTTCAATTTATTACATTATATTGATAAATTGAAGAAAAAAGTGAATATTAAAAAAATTTAAATTTCATGAAAAAAAATTATATTCAATAATTTCAATATTTTATTTGATATTTCAATTTATTACATTATATTGATAAATTGAAGAAAAAAGTGAATATTAAAAAAATTTAAATTTCATGAAAAAAAATTATATTCAATAATTTCAATATTTTATTTGATATTTCAATTTATTACATTATATTGATAAATTGAAGAAAAAAGTGAATTTTATAAAAAAAAAAATTATAATCAATAATTTCAATATTTTATTTGATATTTCAATTTATTACATTATATTGATAAATTGAAGAAAAAAGTGAATATTAAAAAAAAATTAAATTTCATGAAAAAAAATTATATTCAATAATTTCAATATTTTATTTGATATTTCAATTTATTACATTATATTGATAAATTGAAGAAAAAAGTGAATATTAAAAAAATTTAAATTTCATGAAAAAAAATTATATTCAATAATTTCAATATTTTATTTGATATTTCAATTTAATCCATTAAATTGACAAATTGTAAAAAAATTTGAATTGTATGAAAAAAGATTATATTCAATAATTTCAATATTTTATTTGATTTTTCAATTTAATCCGTTAAATTGATAAATTGAAAAAAAATTGAATATTTTGAAAAAAAATTATATTCAATTATTTCAATATTTTATTTTATATTTCAATTTAATCCATTAAATTGATAAATTAAAAAAAAAATTAAATTTTATGAAAAAAAATTAAATTCAATAATTTCAATATTTTATTTGATATTTCAATTTATTACATTATATTGATAAATTGAAGAAAAAAGTGAATATTAAAAAAATTTAAATTTCATGAAAAAAAATTATATTCAATAATTTCAATATTTTATTTGATATTTCAATTTATTACATTATATTGATAAATTGAAGAAAAAAGTGAATATTAAAAAAATTTAAATTTCATGAAAAAAAATTATATTCAATAATTTCAATATTTTATTTGATATTTCAATTTAATCCATTTAATTGACAAATTGTAAAAAAATTTGAATTTTATGAAAAAAAATTTTATTCAATAATTTCAATATTTTATTTGATATTTCAATTTAATCCTTTAAGTTGACAAATTGAAAAATAAATTGAATTTTATGAAAAAAAATTATATTCAATAATTTCAATATTTTATTTGATTTTTCAATTTAATCCGTTAAATTGATAAATTGAAAAAAAATTGAATATTTTGAAAAAAAATTATATTCAATAATTTTAATATTTTATTTTATATTTCAATTTAATCCATTAAATTGATAAATTGAAAAAAAAATTAAATTTTATGAAAAAAAATTAAATTAAATAATTTCAATATTTTATTTGATATTTCAATTTATTACATTATATTGATAAATTGAAGAAAAAAGTGAATGTTAAAAAAATTTAAATTTCATGAAAAAAAATTATATTCAATAATTTCAATATTTTATTTGATATTTCAATTTAATTAATTTAATTGATAAATTGGAAAAAAAGTTATTAAAAAAAAATTAAATTTCATGAAAAAAAATTATATTTATTTGATATTTCAATTTAATCCATTAAATTGATAAATTGAAAAAAAAAATTAAATTTTATGAAAAAAAATTAAATTCAATAATTTCAATATTTTATTTGATATTTCAATTTATTACATTATATTGATAAATTGAAGAAAAAAGTGAATATTAAAAAAATTTAAATTTCATGAAAAAAAATTATATTCAATAATTTCAATATTTTATTTGATATTTCAATTTATTACATTATATTGATAAATTGAAGAAAAAAGTGAATATTAAAAAAATTTAAATTTCATGAAAAAAAATTATATTCAATAATTTCAATATTTTATTTGATATTTCAATTTAATCCATTTAATTGACAAATTGAAAAATAAATTGAATTTTATGAAAAAAAATTATATTCAATAATTTCAATATGTTATTTGATTTTTCAATTTAATCCGTTAAATTGATAAATTGAAAAAAAATTGAATATTTTGAAAAAAAATTATATTCAATAATTTCAATATTTTATTTTATATTTCAATTTAATCAATTAAATTGATAAATTGAAAAAAAAATTAAATTTTATGAAAAAAAATTAAATTCAATAATTTCAATATTTTATTTGATATTTCAATTTATTACATTATATTGATAAATTGAAGAAAAAAGTGAATATTAAAAAAATTTAAATTTCATGAAAAAAAATTATATTCAATAATTTCAATATTTTATTTGATATTTCAATTTAATTAATTTAATTGATAAATTGGAAAAAAAGTGATTAAAAAAAAATTAAATTTCATGAAAAAAAATTATATTTATTTGATATTTCATCTTAATCTATTAAATTGATAAATTAAAGAAAAAAATTGAATTTTATGAAACAAAATTATATTTAATAATTTCAATATTTTATTTGATATTTAAATTTAATCCATTAAATTGATAAATTGAAAAAAAATTGAATATTTTGAAAAAAATTATATTCAATAATTTCAATATTTTATTTTATATTTCAATTTAATCCATTAAATTGATAAATTGAAAAAAAAAATTAAATTTTATGAAAAAAAATTAAATTCAATAATTTCAATATTTTATTTGATATTTCAATTTATTACATTATATTGATAAATTGAAGAAAAAAGTGAATTTTATAAAAAAAAAAATTATAATCAATAATTTCAATATTTTATTTGATATTTCAATTTATTACATTATATTGATAAATTGAAGAAAAAAGTGAATATTAAAAAAATTTAAATTTCATGAAAAAAAATTATATTCAATAATTTCAATATTTTATTTGATATTTCAATTTAATCCATTTAATTGACAAATTGTAAAAAAATTTGAATTTTATGAAAAAAAAATTTATTCAATAATTTCAATATTTTATTTGATATTTCAATTTAATCCATTAAGTTGACAAATTGAAAAATAAATTGAATTTTATGAAAAAAAATTATATTCAATAATTTCAATATTTTATTTGATTTTTCAATTTAATCCATTAAATTGATAAATTGAAAAAAAATTGAATATTTTGAAAAAAAATTATATTCAATAATTTCAATATTTTATTTTATATTTCAATTTAATCCATTAAATTGATAAATTGAAAAAAAAAATTAAATTTTATGAAAAAAAATTAAATTCAATAATTTCAATATTTTATTTGATATTTCAATTTATTACATTATATTGATAAATTGAAGAAAAAAGTGAATATTAAAAAAATTTAAATTTCATGAAAAAAAATTATATTCAATAATTTCAATATTTTATTTGATATTTCAATTTATTACATTATATTGATAAATTGAAGAAAAAAGTGAATATTAAAAAAATTTAAATTTCATGAAAAAAAATTATATTCAATAATTTCAATATTTTATTTGATATTTCAATTTAATCCATTTAATTGACAAATTGAAAAATAAATTGAATTTTATGAAAAAAAATTATATTCAATAATTTCAATATGTTATTTGATTTTTCAATTTAATCCGTTAAATTGATAAATTGAAAAAAAATTGAATATTTTGAAAAAAAATTATATTCAATAATTTCAATATTTTATTTTATATTTCAATTTAATCAATTAAATTGATAAATTGAAAAAAAAATTAAATTTTATGAAAAAAAATTAAATTCAATAATTTCAATATTTTATTTGATATTTCAATTTATTACATTATATTGATAAATTGAAGAAAAAAGTGAATATTAAAAAAATTTAAATTTCATGAAAAAAAATTATATTCAATAATTTCAATATTTTATTTGATATTTCAATTTAATTAATTTAATTGATAAATTGGAAAAAAAGTGATTAAAAAAAAATTAAATTTCATGAAAAAAAATTATATTTATTTGATATTTCATCTTAATCTATTAAATTGATAAATTAAAGAAAAAAATTGAATTTTATGAAACAAAATTATATTTAATAATTTCAATATTTTATTTGATATTTAAATTTAATCCATTAAATTGATAAATTGAAAAAAAATTGAATATTTTGAAAAAAATTATATTCAATAATTTCAATATTTTATTTTATATTTCAATTTAATCCATTAAATTGATAAATTGAAAAAAAAAATTAAATTTTATGAAAAAAAATTAAATTCAATAATTTCAATATTTTATTTGATATTTCAATTTATTACATTATATTGATAAATTGAAGAAAAAAGTGAATTTTATAAAAAAAAAAATTATAATCAATAATTTCAATATTTTATTTGATATTTCAATTTATTACATTATATTGATAAATTGAAGAAAAAAGTGAATATTAAAAAAATTTAAATTTCATGAAAAAAAATTATATTCAATAATTTCAATATTTTATTTGATATTTCAATTTAATCCATTTAATTGACAAATTGTAAAAAAATTTGAATTTTATGAAAAAAAAATTTATTCAATAATTTCAATATTTTATTTGATATTTCAATTTAATCCATTAAGTTGACAAATTGAAAAATAAATTGAATTTTATGAAAAAAAATTATATTCAATAATTTCAATATTTTATTTGATTTTTCAATTTAATCCATTAAATTGATAAATTGAAAAAAAATTGAATATTTTGAAAAAAAATTATATTCAATAATTTCAATATTTTATTTTATATTTCAATTTAATCAATTAAATTGATAAATTGAAAAAAAAATTAAATTTTATGAAAAAAAATTAAATTCAATAATTTCAATATTTTATTTGATATTTCAATTTATTACATTATATTGATAAATTGAAGAAAAAAGTGAATATTAAAAAAATTTAAATTTCATGAAAAAAAATTATATTCAATAATTTCAATATTTTATTTGATAATTCAATTTAATTAATTTAATTGATAAATTGGAAAAAAAGTGAATATTAAAAAAATTTAAATTTCATGAAAAAAAATTATATTCAATAATTTCAATATTTTATTTGATTTTTCAATTTAATCCGTTAAATTGATAAATTGTAAAAAAATTGAATATTTTGAAAAAAAATTATATTCAATAATTTCAATATTTTATTTTATATTTCAATTTAATCCATTAAATTGATAAATTGAAAAAAAAATTAAATTTTATGAAAAAAAATTAAATTCAATAATTTCAATATTTTATTTGATATTTCAATTTAATTAATTTAATTGATAAATTGGAAAAAAAGTGAATATCAAAAAAAAATTAAATTTCATGAAAAAAAATTATATTTATTTGATATTTCAATTTAATCCATTAAATTGATAAATTGAAGAAAAAAATTGAATTTTATGAAACAAAATTATAATCAATAATTTCAATATTTTATTTGATATTTCAATTTAATCCATTAATTTAATAAATTGGAAAAAAAGTGGAAATTTTAAAATTTATGAAAAAAAATTATATTCAATTATATTCAATTATTTCAATATTTTATTTGATATTTCAATTTAATTCATTAAATTGGTAAATTGAGAAAAAAATTAAAATTTATGAAAAAAAATTAAATTCAATAATTTCAATATTTTTTTGATATTTCAATTTATTACATTATATTGATAAATTGAAGAAAAAAGTGAATATTAAAAAAATTTAAATTTCATGAAAAAAAATTATATTCAATAATTTCAATATTTTATTTGATATTTCAATTTAATCCATTTAATTGACAAATTAGTAGTAGTATTATAGGGCTTCTGACCATGGTTTTTCAGTTTTTATTTTTCGAGGTAGTTTTCCCGCGGCAAATTCACGAAATTTAGCCTCTTTTTCAATCGTGTTTTTAGCCTCTCATTTCATTTCAAATTTTTTATTTTTCGAGGTAGTTTTCCCGCGGCAAATTCACGAAATTTAGCCTCTTTTTCAATCGTGTTTTTAGCCTCTCATTTCATTTCAAATTTTTTAGTTGTTTTATTTTTTCAAGTTAGTTTCATGTAGGTAAACTTAATAAATTTTTTAAATAATTTAACAATTTTATATTATTTTACTTCTAATGATAGCTACCTGGATTATACAGTTTTATAATATTTGTAAAAAAAAAAAAAAAATTTCAGCAATTCGTTTAATTGGTAGATATTTTCTACAACAGTTAAATTATTTTTTAGTTAACTAGATGTCGTTTGTAAATAATATAACTTTTTAAATATATTTATACATTTTTACTTTTTTTTATAAATGTTTATTCCTCTAGAATAAGTTTATCAGTCAGTATGCTGTTAATAATCAACAAATAATTACTTATGTTTTTTAAATCACATTTTATTCTTTTTATAAGTCATGTTTTCTTCTAATACCAGTGTTAGTGTCGATTTTAAAAATGTATATGTAAAAAAAATTATATTATTAAAATATAATTTAGAGAACAAAACTGAAACTATTAGGAAGTCTACAAGGATTTCAAAACCACCAATACGTTTTCACGATGAATTTGGTTATTAATATTTTTTAATTATATTCTACAATATTTTATTAAAAAATAATGAGTTTAACAGTGGTATGTAAATCAGTTTTTAGTATTCAACCTAACAATAATAAAAAAAAAATTTCAATTGGATTTTTAGTTGATTATAAAATTACAATTGTTATTCTACTTGAGTGTGAATTAACAAAACAGACTTTGAAATTAGATGAAGAAAAATGGAATCACATAATAGCTGAATCTAATTTTAATATGATTCTTAATAAACTTTATACTCATTCTAAACGAACTGTACTAACCGATGATATTTTTTATTCAATTAATGCAAATAATGAAACTATTACATTAAGAGTTGATAACAACCGTATAACATTATCTCGCTACAATTTATCACGATTAAAACAATTACAACATTGTGTTAATGCATGTATTCTTACAAAACAAAAACAGTTGAATTTGTATCAAACATGTTTCGATTTAGTTTTATCGTTAATCAAACAAGATATTACAGATTTACCAGTATCATGTCAAAAGAAAGAATTAGTAAATGCATATGTTCAAAATTATGAATTCAATTTAAGTAATGTACGCTGTGAAGATAAATATTTTATTCTTGAATTACAACAGTTTCACTATGAAAAAATATCAGATATGGTATTAAAAGAAATGTATAAATAATATGTTTCGATTGAGTTTTTTCATTATCCAATTGAAATGCTTAACTTTTACCAATAAAACTTTAAAGAAATGAATAATTGTTAAATGCATGCGTTCAAAATTATTAATTCAACCTTAGTTATGATTTACGTTGTACAAACTAATTTTCTATTTTTTAATTGTAAAAATTCAATGACGATTATTGTTACTTTAAAAGATTTATATGTTATATCATTTGTTTTTTATATTATAATTCCGATTTTTTCAATAATATTAATTATTAGTAATATGTTAAGTATATTTATTAGTATAGGTATGATATAAATTTAATAAAAAAATAACATTTTTATTGTACTTTTTTATTTTTTCAAACAATTAATTAAAAATATTCTACAATTATCAATCATGATTTATCATTTTTTCGCTTTGTTACTTTTGTGTCCGAGTCAGAAGTGAATCTTCCTGTTATTATTTCAATCAAATTAGTAAATTCATTTGTAATATTCACATCTCTAGAATTGTCATTTGATGTATATACTTTAATTGAACAGTTTGAATGTTTCCACCTAATAATATAAAATTATTATTATAAATGATATTGTTTAATAAAAAAACTCATCATAGGAGTTTAAAATAGGAATGATCACAAATTATTTACAAGTATATAGTTATAATCTACACATTGAATTAGATAAATTTGTTTATAAATAATTTAACTTTATATTTATTACCTGTCATTAACCGATATATCTTTTATGTCTTTCATTTTATAATGTTGCAATACCCAATAGTCCTTTCCATTATTTACCGGACATTTGAACGTGAAATTATATCCATCTTGTTTTACAGTCATTGAGTTCATATTTTCATTAAATATACTCGTATCTTCATTTTCAATGAATTTTTCAATTTTATCCATATAAGATTTCATCTAAAAAAGAAAAATGGATTAGAAAAACATATTTTATTAAAGTTTTTTAAAACGTACCTTCACTGGTTTAATTTTTTTCGTTGGTGATAATGATTTCGATGGTTGTGCTTTTCTTTTTTTTATGTCCTTAGATTTACTTTTTAAAGTTTTACTTTTCTCGTCAGTTTCTGTACACTTAAATAATAATAACAAAATAATAAAAATTAGTTTTTATATTTTAAGTAGGTATCTATATACTTACATCACTAGAATCATCCTCTGTTACTGCAGTATATTTCTTTATATTTTCCATTTATTTTTTAAAATTAATTATTATTTAAACGAACGATTAAAATAACAAAAAATGTATAATTTAAAATTAAAATAACACTATTATAGAAATAACACTAAGTATTATTATTCAATACTCTTATATAGCAATAAAAATAGTAATATCAGTTTTGACCTTATTAAGAAGTGGTGTGATCTAAATCAGATATATAAAAGTAAAAATAGTAGTTAAACCTTTTGATAAAATTATACTAGCAAAAAAACAATAACAAGCTAATTAGGTATTAGTTAAAATATAATGAAGGACAAATAGTACTTTTATTCGAATAATCATTAAATATCATATTTGCAAATTATTCCTATTAAATTTTATCATCTAATATGATTTGATATAACAAATTAAAATCCGTAATCATATTATAATACTTCAACATTCACGAATTATGATTAATTCTATAAATTGATAAACATGTAAAATGTTTTACAGCTTATGTAATTTGATTACCGAATTTATTATTAATATTAATATTAATATTAATTATTTTTATAAATATTCAGCACAATTTAAAAAAGATTAAATTTCATCATCTAATATGATTTGATATAGCGAATTCAAATCCGTAATCATACTATAATAGTTCGACCTTCACGAATTATGCTAAATTCTAAAAATCGATAAACATGTAAATTGTTTTACGGCTTATGTAATTTGATTACCGAATTTATTATTAATATTAATATTAATTATTTTTATAAGATTCAGCACAATTTAAAAAGGTTA
Organism: Sipha maydis; assembly: GCA_034509805.1. Classification (NCBI taxonomy): domain Eukaryota; kingdom Metazoa; phylum Arthropoda; class Insecta; order Hemiptera; family Aphididae; genus Sipha; species Sipha maydis. The sequence goes on from JASXSY010002637.1 coordinate 21,010, forward strand.
AATTACTATCGCATCTTACGATTTGAAATTCAATATACATTAGACTTTATTAAAAAAAAGTCTTCATTTGATAGTTATGTATTGAAACGTAAAGGTATGAATATAAATTGAATATCATAAATTAAATAAGTGTTTGAATAGTAATTTAGTATATTATTTAGTTCTTTGAAGTTTTTTAAAAATTAAGTTTTAAGCTAATTATTTAACATATTTTCAAGAAAAGTCACAAATATGTAAGTATAAATTTTAAAATATTTTAATTGAGCTCGTAGCATATTTTTTTATGTTTTGTATATTAACATAATAAGCTTTGTAAGTTTATTAATTTACATTTGTTCAGTTCATGACTTAGTTTGTTGTTTAATTATTGGATTATTATTTTTTAATACAAATGTAAATATATTTTTATAATTTAAAAAATGGGTAATTTTTTATGTTATATACATTTTTTCAGGGAAAATAGATTACCTAAAATCGTTATAGCAGACTTTGAATTTTTCAACTATCGAAAGAATGATATTATATTAATATCAGGTGCTTTTACAAGTTACAATGAAATTAATAATATAAAGCAAATAACAAAAATCTATAAATTACAAGGAAAACCACTTATAATTACACCAGAAGGTGGAACAATGATAATGAACAATTACATAAAAGAAAAAACAAAATATTTATTACATAATACATTTAAAAATCAACCTGATCGACTCGATATTATTTTAAAGGAACTAGACAATTCTATGAGAAATGATTTAGTATCTAACTTAACCAGTCAATTTTTAAAAAAATGTTTTAATTATAATACACTAATTTTATGGAATGGTAGTACAGATAAACGTATATTATTAAGACTAGGTATTATTTGTAATATGTTAAATTTAACTGCTTATGATGAATATAATAATAAAATATTTTATTTAAAGTTAATAGATTATAATAATAATAATTTAATATTTGTATATAAATTAGGATATGTTCAAAAAAATGGAAGGTTATTAACGCTGCTTGAAACTCATAATTTAATTTGTAGTAATAATCATAATATAGTATGTATGCATGAACCTGTTAGTGATGTGAAAATAACAAATTGTATTATAAATTTTATTTTATCTATTGACAAAAATATTTTTAAAATAAAATAAAATGTTTTATATTTAAACCAAATAGTAGCTCTTTTTATATTTTTCAGATTTATTATGGATCAAAATATATTGAATAATATAAATCAATCGAAGATTAATCGTTTAAAATTAGTTGACAGTGGCTTAATTGAAATTCAAAGATTTAAAAAAACCTCTAAAACTTTTTATATAAAAAACAAAGAAGAATTTTTGGATTTTAACTTATTTTTTAAATATTGTGAGAAACTAATAGTTAATAAGTTAGAAGAAATTTCAAATAAAAGTACTTTAAAATTTAATATTTATGTTGAATGTACTTATGAACATTTTTTAACACATGAAATTCAAGACATTTCGTTTAAAACTTCAAATGTTTTTGCACATTCACACTCAATTTTTTCTGTTTTACTTAATAATATGACAAACAAAATTTTAAAAGAAGAATCAGAATTCATAGCTAAAGGAAGTGGTTGGAATTTAAATACAATAGATGGACTACAGTTAAGAATTAATATTGTAAACCCTTTAAGATGATTAAGTTATATACCTTTACCAAAATTTATAGAAAATAAAAAGGCTATTATAAATGTTCAAAATAAAGATGATAAATGTTTTAAATATGCAATTTTGTCTAAGTACGATAATCGTCGTGATAAATATATATATTCCAAAAAATACTTTAATTATCTTGAAAAAAATCTAAATTAAACTTTAATTGTGTTGATTTTCCAACACCTGTTAAACAAATCAAAATTTTTGAACGAATTAACAATGTTTCTATTAATATTTTTTAGTTTAGACGATGAAGTTTTTGTTTACCCAATATATTTAAATGAGAGTGAAAAATTAATTAATTTTGATCTATTTTTATTTGAAGATGGTATTAAATCACACTACTGTTACATTAAAAATTTTTCTAGGCTCGTGCGTAGTCAGAGAACACGGTATAAATCAAAATTAATAATTTGTAAAAGGTGTTTTACAGTTTTTAATAATAAACCATGTAAAAATAAGCTATGGGGTGAACACGGATTAAAGGAACATAAAAAAATGTGTGATAAAAATAAATTTGGGAGGTCTGTTATGTTTGAAAATGGTGATCAGGACTTTATTAAGTTTCAAAACTATAAAAGAACACAAAAAATACCTATTGTTATTTATGCAGATTTCGAATGTTTTTTAAAGAATATACTGAGTAAAAAACGATCTAAAAATACTAAAACTAAAACCAAAGTTACACATGTACATAAACCAATGAGTTATGGATATTATGTTAAAATAGATTATACTATAATACCAAAACATTATATAAAAAAGTTTAAAATCTCTACACGATTAACAATTTATAGAGGTAAAAATGCGGCGAAACATTTTATGAAAACTATGATTGATCTCGGAATTAAAATATGTAGTCTGTATAAAATTAATATCCCAATAAAAAAATTAACTTATGAAGAGGAATCACGATTTCAAAATGCTCGTTTTTGTGAGTGTTGTCTTAAAGAATTTAAAAAAATAATTTAATAAAATGTCGTGACCATGACCATTTCACGGGGAATTTTAGATCCATCTTATGTGTATATTGTAATTTCGAAATGTCTAATGTCTCATTTGTTCCAATATATTTTCATAATTTAACCTATGATAGTCATTTTATTGTTCGTGAACTCGAGTGTGATGAAAAAAATATTGATGTAATTCCAAATTCAAGTGAAAAATATATATATGATTAAGCCTAATTTTAAAGATAGAACAATATATTCTAAAAACTTAATGGCAGTTCATTTGCGTAATGAAAAAATAAAATTTGATAAACCTCTTTACGTGGGGTTTACTATTTTAGATATTTCAAAAACTTTCATGTATGATTTCCATTATAATATTATGAAGAAAAAATATGAACATAATTTAAATATTGTTTATTCAGTTACAGATTCTTTAGTTTATGAAATAAACACAAATAATTTTTTTGACGATCTAAAAAATGAGTTATTACCACACTTCGATACTTCTAATTTTCCTAAAAATCATTTTTGTTTCAATGAAAGTCGAAAAAACCAGCCTGGATTTTTTAAAGATGAATTAAAAGGTGAAATTTTGTTAGAATTCATAGCTCTACGTCCTAAATTATACTCTTATCGAGGTGCTAATAAAGAAATAAATAAAGCAAAAGGTGTTAAAAAATATATAATTAAAAAACATTTAAAATTCGATGAATACTTAAATGTTTTAAATTCTCACATTGATAATAAAGCAAAAGGAAAATCTGTTTATCGTGATATGAATTTAATTCAATCGCATAACCATTACGTGTATTCAAAAACTATAAATAAAAAGGTTCTAAACGGTGACGATGATAAGAGATGGAATTAATACATTAGCGTATGGTCATTATAAATTAAGCTCCTAATACATTCAATAAATTATGATTAATATACTCGTAGTATTAATAAAATAAAAAATAAAATTATCATTTTAATAGATTGCTTTAATCAATATAATTATAAAAAAATTAAATTCTTTAATTATGTTATTTAAATCATTTTTATTAGATAAGTAGTTCATTTAATTTACATGTATAATTGTCGAACTTAAAATAATAATAAATTATTATTTTTAACTATTTATATATAATTTATCATTAAATTATTTTGTTCAATTATTATTGATTATTAATAATAATGTTTATATTTATATTTTTGTATATATTTTTTAATGAAAATGTATATTTTTTTTTTATAATAGTTTCTATTTATTGATGATTTATAAGTCTACTTTTTTTAATATATACGAAAAATAAATATTAATATTTAAATACGTCACATATAGTGCGTATAAGTACTGTGTATTTATTTATGTGAATTATTATTATTTTTTTTTTTTAGTTCAGTATGTCTTCAAGTAACGAAATTATTACTATACCCACTATTTTGGATGATATTGATTTTACAAACCATCAACATGCTATTAGTAATTTATTAAAATCTTTATCACCATTTCGTGGAACTGAAATTAATGTTAGTCAAGTTGTGGAGTTTTATCCTCATATAGTAGTTGATTCAGAACTAAACAGAATGAAAGACCCATGCGGAAATTTATTTTGCGTGCGACTGTCAATACAGAATGATCAAACAACTGAATCTACTGGTTGGTGTTCATATCACTGCTACAAAACTCATTCTTATGGTTCCAATAATCGTGGTTATAAGTCATCATATACTGTACATAGATTTGAATCAAGTATAAGCTATCGAAATTGGTTTAAAAAAGAACATTGCTACAATTGCAAACGGTATTTAGCAAGAGGAATGTACTTATTTGAACCAAAAGATATTTTTCGTATTAATGAAAACTGTGTACAAAGCGTAGAGGAACATTTTCCTATAGCTGATCGGTATAGGGTTTATTGGTCTGAATGTTTTTTAGAGCGTGTTGCACATTTTTAAAATGAAATTATAAATATATTTTATTTGATATTTTATTTGTATACCTATTTATCATCAATGTTTATAATTAAAAATTATACACGTTGTGTGAATTATATTAAACACAAATGTTTAGTAAAATACTACTACGAAATGTGCAGTAGAACATACTGAAATAAAACTAACATGTACGTAAAAAATAAAAATTAACATGAAATGTAGTCTGTGAGAGTTGGATAGTAATGATATTTTTTTTTTATATTTAAGTTTATATAGTAACCCTAATCTTTTATTTATTATAATCCTATCATATTTCGATTTTTACTACACGCCTTAACCCACTAGACTACATGTTCACGAAATATTACATCAAGTATTTACACATATAATTTGTTTAGTATAATTTAATATTTTATTTTATTATTACATCTTATACATGAATTATAATGTATTAACCGACAACATCATACGATTTTTCTGATTTACAATTACAAACATGATTATTTTTAACATTCTCTATAAACTGGTTTCCTTTATATAATAATACAAATATACAATTTGGGTTCGACTTAGAATGTTCAAACCATGTATCACCACTTCCTTGCATCCAGTTTTTTATAATCAAACCACAAAAGAAGCATTGTACCATATCTTGTGTTCCTGTATACTTAAAACCGCATTCAGCAAGCGAATATTTATCTTTCAATAAAGTTGATGGACATGATTCGTATGTTTTAAGTCTTGATAAAAAACTAGAATATTCTGGGTATACTGGATATGGATTATTTCGTACTACATATAGTAATGATGGAAAATCTTTAGAATATTTTAATATGTTCATGTTTATAGTAAAATTATTTTATAGAAATAATATTTTAAATATTAAAAAAATAATTGTGACTAAGCTCGAAATAAAAAACAACTTCACCGGACAATGATTCGTACGCAACTGATAATATACAATGAAATTACGTATAAGGTTGATTTATTTTTTTATTAGCACTCTACAATCGACTACTATACAATATGCCGGCTGACGATTGTGAACTTTGAGACATTATGATTCATACAAAATATACATACGACAATAGAATTGTCTAAGGATTTTATCAATTGATTTTTTATTAATATTAATTTTATCTGTATTTAAATTATATTGAACACTAAGATCTAATGATCTAATCATAGAAATGTGTAATGTAACGTAAATAATATTATGTTACACAAAACAGTGTATTTACACTAAAGGTTTTTTTATTCAACACATTTAATTTATAACATACACAGTTTAACATTTATATAAGTTTTTTTACTTCTCGGTTAAGAGGTACATATTCTATAATACGATCATGAATTAAAAGACAATAAGCACTGACACCATCTAGATTTTCCATAGATTCAATTTGTATAGTAACGTCAACAGTTGAAGCTGTACCTGTATCATCTTGTTTTGAAGTATCTATTACAGCAATAGGTGCTCGTATTTCGAAATCAGCTGGACTCAATACCGGCTTACTATCATCTTTTCCATAATATGATTCTTGAAATGATGTATACATATTATATAACACAGCATAATTTTTTTTAGTAAAATCTAAATTTAAATTATCATACGGATAAATAACAGAATTCAAAATAACTTTTATGTTAGTTAATTTACAATGATCAAAAATACTTGGATCTTTAATTATATTGTTTTTTCGATTCTTTTGCAAACCTATTACAACAAATCGTGGTTTTTCTAATTTTTCAGTTTTTAAATTCCAAACTATATTTTTAGAGTTACCGAGTTCAGGATATTCATAGGTTTCATACGATCTGAACGGAATAAATAAACTTCTTCCTTTCTCTACAATTTTCAATAATTTTAGTCGTTCAGAATCATCTACACTTATGTGTGGAATTTTCCATATTACTTTATTGAGAGTGACAGTACCTGTAGTTGTAGTTGCGTTTTCATTCTTACTGAGTAAAGAAGTTAAATCAGTATTACTTCTTGTTAAAATTAATTCTATTCGAGAATTTATTAATATTTTCTTAAAATCTTCAAAAAAACCTAACCAATACTTTAAAGGTATACAAAAGCTAAATTCTCCTGCTTCATTAACAATACCTTTATTGTTTAAATCCCAACCAGCATTCTGATAGCAATGATAATTGTTTAACGTACATGTTAAATATCCTTTTAATGAACTAGTTATTCCTAAGACCCGAGTTCCATCAACTTCTACACCATTAATTTCTAATCTAACCTGATCAAAAAGAAACGATAAACCGTTATTGGATAATTTCACCGCTGTTGGATCTGCTATTTTTCCCTCAATAAAAAGGAAACTTTCATGTAGATAAGGATAAACATCAGTTTGCTGAACCCCAATTCGTATTTCATCATTATTTTTAAACGAGTTAGTATATGGAATATATGAATGATATTCAACTTTAATAATTTTCGAGTCTGTAATATAATTTGTTTCAATATCTAAAATATCGCTATCAGGCATTTTTTATTTTAATTGAAATCCTAACTGTTTTAAAATTAATTTGCTTTTACGAGTTAATTTTATATTTTCAGGTTTACTTTTAGTTACTTTTGGTCGTAACTCTATTGAATGACTAATCGGTTTAATCGATTGTAACTGCTTTATATTCTTAAATAATAACCCCATATTTTAAGATTTACAACGTCTTATATGTAATACAACTGTAATTTTTTCATTAAAGTTATGAATAGGATTATTTTCTTGATCGACTAAATTAATATTTATTGTATTAAGAACTTCAGTATTAAGTTTATAATATATTAAATTAGCTGGCGACTCGACTATTTTAGCACCTGTCCTTTCACGAGGAAAAAACTCGTATATCGAGTGAGATCGTGAACCATTATCGAATGAACCATTTGCTACATTACACAAGACTTTTATAGAATTAACGGCGTTTATATCAATATTTTTCGATGATCTAAAATTTGACAAACCTTCTTTCCCATATATATTTTTTTTAAATCCTAACAGACTTGCTAGACTGTTTTCAATTGTAAAATCTATTGGGTAATTACAATTAATTACACATTTCATACGAGTGATATCAGTGTTCATGGTGAAATCTATAGGGTCATTATACATTTTGTCGTGTCCATCTATATTATTTATACGTTCATTATCTTCATGTATTTGGTTGCAAATATATTGAGTAATATCTTCAATCTCGTAACAACCGAAAGGAAGTTTAATATCTAAATTTCGTTGCTGTATAATAATACGAAAATTATTATTTGTTTCATTTACATTTGGAAACATATTATATGTATGTAAACATAATAGTGCGATTTCAGAGTTTTCGGGTACATTTATTGCTGGAAAATAAGTTGATGATAAAGATGTCATTTTACCTGACATACTTACAGTAATCGATTCATCCATTTTATTGTTTTAGGATTTAATAGGTCTAATATGTAATATAACCGTTATTTCACCGTTAGAAATAATAGGATTGTTTTTATGATCAACTAATTCAATTTTTATTTTTTTAATAATTGCTGTCTTAAGTTTAAAATATATTAAATTAATGGGTGATTCAATTATTTTAGCTCCTGTCTTTTCACGAGGGAAAAATTCATATATTGAATGTGATAGTTGACCATTATCGAATGAACCTTTAACTATATTACACATTACTTTTATAGAATTAACATTTTCTGATTTATAAATAATTTGATCTGATTGATGATATGTATGATCTGCTTGAAAATATTGGTATTTTATTTTCTGAAATCCTATTGCACTTGCTAAACTGTTTTCAATTGTAAAATCTATAGAACAATTACAATTGAGTCTACACTTCAAAGGAGTACTTCCAATTTCTAAATTAAATCTTATTAGCATACCATATGCAGCATGATACTGTTTAAGTATTTCATGTATATGTTCATTAATATCTTTAATGCTGTAAAACCCAGGAGGAATTTTAATTTTCAAATGTTTATCTTTTCCATCTTCATCATTTTCAATTTGTATTGTGTTATTAGTTTCATCTATAAGAATTACATATTCCTTTACAGATGCGTTTAAACTAACAAGAGCAATTTCAGAACCTCCATTTACATTTATTACCGGGGAATAAGTTGATGTTAGTGTAGAATTATTGTCCGATATTCTTAATATAATTGATTCATCCATTTTAAAAACTCAATACACAGATGTCCACAAATAAATGTATTATATTTTTGATAATTTGTATAATTATACAAAATATTCTTACCATCAAAATAATTTTGAAGTTCAATCGGAGGTGTAAGATCACCAAACGGGTCAAAATAAATAATTTTATCTTTAAATCGGTAATAACTAACCCAGTGAGTTCCACTGCCTGAAGATGAATCCAAGTTTATTATGGCACATTCAATATTATACGATTTTTTTGGTAAGTTATCTCGTGAAAAGACACCTCGAAAATGATTGATTTTCAACTTTTTAACGTAATTTATAATATCTTTATTGGTGAGAGGTCTGTTCGGTAAAATTAGTTTTTTGATCTTTTTTTTACTTTTAATCCTTTACCAATGGGATTATTTAAATACAAACCATTACCTTTTTTACGATTTTTTACTACATTATATAAACTTGATGCACCAGAAGCTATACTTCCTAATGCTGACAACCCTGCAAATATTGATGCAAGTGGTAATGCACCTCCCAACTGATTCGGAGTTAAAATTATTCTCTTACCATTTTTCCTCTTTATTTTATTTGTTTTTTTCGCTGCTAATAATATTTTTTTATTTTTACAACCCATACCGATTTTTCTCTTAGCTTTCATAGCATTTACCACTGCGTATGCAGCAAGTTTTTCTTTTTTAGAACTATCACTAGCTTTAACTCTTTCCCAAGCCTGTTCTTCTAATAACTTATCAGCTTTATGTCTAATATCCAAATTATTACTGTTCTCGTAAGCAATGTCGTGTGTTCGACAAGCAGAATCTAATGGATTTACACCTTTGTTTCCACGTGCTAATCTCTCTTTTAACTTAGTCAAATTGTAAAAAAATTTGAATTTTATGAAAAAAAATTTTATTCAATAATTTCAATATTTTATTTGATATTTCAATTTAATCCATTAAATTGACAAATTGAAAAATAAATTGAATTTAATGAAAAAAAATTATATTCAATAATTTCAATATTTTATTTGATTTTACAATTTAATCCGTTAAATTGACAAATTGAAATATAAATTGAATTTTATGAAAAAAAATTATATTCAATAATTTCAATATGTTATTTGATTTTTCAATTTAATCCGTTAAATTGATAAATTGAAAAAAAGTTGAATATTTTGAAAAAAAATTATATTCAATAATTTCAATACTTTATTTGTTATTTCAATTTAATCCATTAAATTGATAAATTGAAAAAAAATTGAATTTTATGAAAAAAAATTATATTCAATAATTTCAATATTTTATTTGATTTTTCAATTTAATCCGTTAAATTGATAAATTGAAAAAAAATTGAATATTTTGAAAAAAAATTATATTCAATAATTTCAATATTTTATTTTATATTTCAATTTAATCCATTAAATTGATAAATTGAAAAAAAAATTAAATTTTATGAAAAACAATTAAATTCAATAATTTCAATATTTTATTTGATATTTCAATTTATTACATTATATTGATGAATTGAAGAAAAAAGTGAATATTAAAAAAATTTAAATTTCATGAAAAAAATTATATTCAATAATTTCAATATTTTATTTGATATTTCAATTTAATTAATTTAATTGATAAATTGGAAAAAAAGTGAATATTAAAAAAAAATTAAATTTCATGAAAAAAAATTATATTTATTTGATATTTCAATTTAATCCATTAAATTGATAAATTGAAGAAAAAAATTGAATTTTATGAAAAAAAATTATATTTAATAATTTCAATATTTTATTTGATATTTCAATTTAATCCATTAAATTAATAAATTGGAAAAAAAGTGGAAATTTTAAAATTTATGAAAAAAAATTATATTCAATTATATTCAATTATTTCAATATTTTATTTGATATTTCAATTTAATTCATTAAATTGGTAAATTGAGAAAAAAATTAAAATATATGAAAAAAAATTAAATTCAATAATTTCAATATTTTATTTGATATTTCAATTTATTACATTATATTGATAAATTGAAGAAAAAAGTGAATATTAAAAAATTTTAAATTTCATGAAAAAAAATTATATTCAATAATTTCAATATTTTATTTGATATTTCAATTTAATCCATTAAATTAATTAATTGGAAAAAAAGTGGAAATTTTAAAATTTATGAAAAAAAATTATATACAATTATATTCAATTATTTCAATATTTTATTTGATATTTCAATTTAATTCATTAAATTGGTAAATTGAAAAAAAAATTAAAATTTATGAAAAAAAATTAAATTCAATAATTTCAATATTTTATTTGATATTTCAGTTTATTACATTATATTGATAAATTGAAGAAAAAAGTGAATATTAAAAAAATTTAAATTTCATGAAAAAAAATTATATTCAATAATTTCAATATTTTATTTGATATTTCAATTTAATCCATTTAATTGACAAATTGTAAAAAATTTGAATTTTATGAAAAAAAATTATATTCAATAATTTCAATATTTTATTTGATATTTCAATTTAAGCCATTGAATTGATAAATCGAAAAAAAACTGAATTTTATAAAAAAAAAAATAATATTTAATAATTTCAATATTTTATTTGATATTTCAATTTAATCCATTAAATTAATAAATTGGAAAAAAAGTGGAAATTTTAAAATTTATGAAAAAAAATTATATTCAATTATTTCAATATTTTATTTGATATTTCAATTTAATTCATTAAATTGGTAAATTGAGAAAAAAATTAAAATTTATGAAACAAAATTATATTTAATAATTTCAATATTTTATTTGTTATTTCAATTTAATCCATTAAATTGATAAATTGAAAAAAAATTGAATTTTATGAAAAAAAAATTATATTCAATTATTTCAATATTTTATTTGATATTTCAATTTAAGCCATTAAATTGATAAATCGAAAAAAAAACTGAATTTTATAAAAAAAAAAATAATATTTAATAATTTCAATATTTTATTTGATATTTCAATTTAATTAATTTAATTGATAAATTGGAAAAAAAGTGAATATTAAAAAAAAATTAAATTTCATGAAAAAAAATTATATTTATTTGATATTTCAATTTAATCCATTAAATTGATAAATTGAAGAAAAAAATTGAATTTTATGAAAAAAAATTATATTCAATAATTTCAATATTTTATTTGATATTTCAATTTATTACATAATATTGATAAATTGAAGAAAAAAGTGAATTTTATAAAAAAAAAAATTATAATCAATAATTTCAATATTTTATTTGATATTTCAATTTAATCCATTAAATTGATAAATTGAAAAAAAATTGAATATTTTGAAAAAAATTATATTCAATAATTTCAATATTTTATTTTATATTTCAATTTAATCCATTAAATTGATAAATTGAAAAAAAAAAATTAAATTTTATGAAAAAAAATTAAATTCAATAATTTCAATATTTTATTTGATATTTCAATTTATTACATTATATTGATAAATTGAAGAAAAAAGTGAATTTTATAAAAAAAAAAATTATAATCAATAATTTCAATATTTTATTTGATATTTCAATTTATTACATTAAATTGATAAATTGAAGAAAAAAGTGAATATTAAAAAAATTTAAATTTCATGAAAAAAAATTATATTCAATAATTTCAATATTTTATTTGATATTTCAATTTAATTAATTTAATTGATTAATTGGAAAAAAAGTGAATATTAAAAAAAAATTAAATTTCATGAAAAAAAATTATATTTATTTGATATTTCAATTTAATCCATTAAATTGATAAATTGAAGAAAAAAAATTGAATTTTATGAAAAAAAATTATATTTAATAATTTCAATATTTTATTTGATATTTCAATTTAATCCATTAAATTGATAAATTGAAAAAAAATTGAATATTTTGAAAAAAATTATATTCAATAATTTGAATATTTTATTTTATATTTCAATTTAATCCATTAAATTGATAAATTGAAAAAAAAAATTAAATTTTATGAAAAAAAATTAAATTCAATAATTTCAATATTTTATTTGATATTTCAATTTATTACATTATATTGATAAATTGAAGAAAAAAGTGAATATTAAAAAAATTTAAATTTCATGAAAAAAAATTATATTCAATAATTTCAATATTTTATTTGATATTTCAATTTAATCCATTTAATTGACAAATTGTAAAAAAATTTGAATTTTATGAAAAAAAATGTTATTCAATAATTTCAATATTTTATTTGATATTTCAATTTAATCCATTAAGTTGACAAATTGAAAAATAAATTGAATTTTATGAAAAAAAATTATATTCAATAATTTCAATATTTTATTTGATTTTTCAATTTAATCCGTTAAATTGATAAATTGAAAAAAAATTGAATATTTTGAAAAAAAATTATATTCAATAATTTCAATATTTTATTTTATATTTCAATTTAATCCATTAAATTGATAAATTGAAAAAAAAATTAAATTTTATAAAAAAAAATTAAATTCAATAATTTCAATATTTTATTTGATATTTCAATTTATTACATTATATTGATAAATTGAAGAAAAAAGTGAATATTAAAAAAATTTAAATTTCATGAAAAAAAATTATATTCAATAATTTCAATATTTTATTTGATATTTCAATTTATTACATTATATTGATAAATTGAAGAAAAAAGTGAATATTAAAAAAATTTAAATTTCATGAAAAAAAATTATATTCAATAATTTCAATATTTTATTTGATATTTCAATTTAATCCATTTAATTGACAAATTGTAAAAAATTTGAATTTTATGAAAAAAAATTTTATTCAATAATTTCAATATTTTATTTGATATTTCAATTTAATCCATTTAATTGACAAATTGTAAAAAAATTTGAATTTTATGAAAAAAAATTATATTCAATAATTTCAATATTTTATTTGATATTTCAATTTAAGCCATTGAATTGATAAATCGAAAAAAAACTGAATTTTATAAAAAAAAAAAATAATATTTAATAATTTCAATATTTTATTTGATATTTCAATTTAATCCATTAAATTAATAAATTGGAAAAAAAGTGGAAATTTTAAAATTTATGAAAAAAAATTATATTCAATTATATTCAATTATTTCAATATTTTATTTGATATTTCAATTTAATTCATTAAATTGGTAAATTGAGAAAAAAATTAAAATATATGAAAAAAAATTAAATTCAATAATTTCAATATTTTATTTGATATTTCAATTTATTACATTATATTGATAAATTGAAGAAAAAAGTGAATATTAAAAAATTTTAAATTTCATGAAAAAAAATTATATTCAATAATTTCAATATTTTATTTGATATTTCAATTTAATCCATTAAATTAATTAATTGGAAAAAAAGTGGAAATTTTAAAATTTATGAAAAAAAATTATATACAATTATATTCAATTATTTCAATATTTTATTTGATATTTCAATTTAATTCATTAAATTGGTAAATTGAAAAAAAAATTAAAATTTATGAAAAAAAATTAAATTCAATAATTTCAATATTTTATTTGATATTTCAGTTTAATTCATTAAATTGGTAAATTGAGAAAAAAATTAAAATTTATGAAACAAAATTATATTTAATAATTTCAATATTTTATTTGTTATTTCAATTTAATCCATTAAATTGATAAATTGAAAAAAAATTGAATTTTATGAAAAAAAATTATATTCAATTATTTCAATATTTTATTTGATATTTCAATTTAAGCCATTAAATTGATAAATCGAAAAAAAAAACTGAATTTTATAAAAAAAAAAATAATATTTAATAATTTCAATATTTTATTTGATATTTCAATTTAATTAATTTAATTGATAAATTGGAAAAAAAGTGAATATTAAAAAAAAATTAAATTTCATGAAAAAAAATTATATTTATTTGATATTTCAATTTAATCCATTAAATTGATAAATTGAAGAAAAAAATTGAATTTTATGAAAAAAAATTATATTCAATAATTTCAATATTTTATTTGATATTTCAATTTATTACATAATATTGATAAATTGAAGAAAAAAGTGAATTTTATAAAAAAAAAAATTATAATCAATAATTTCAATATTTTATTTGATATTTCAATTTAATCCATTAAATTGATAAATTGAAAAAAAATTGAATATTTTGAAAAAAATTATATTCAATAATTTCAATATTTTATTTTATATTTCAATTTAATCCATTAAATTGATAAATTGAAAAAAAAAATTAAATTTTATGAAAAAAAATTAAATTCAATAATTTCAATATTTTATTTGATATTTCAATTTATTACATTATATTGATAAATTGAAGAAAAAAGTGAATTTTATAAAAAAAAAAATTATAATCAATAATTTCAATATTTTATTTGATATTTCAATTTATTACATTAAATTGATAAATTGAAGAAAAAAGTGAATATTAAAAAAATTTAAATTTCATGAAAAAAAATTATATTCAATAATTTCAATATTTTATTTGATATTTCAATTTAATTAATTTAATTGATTAATTGGAAAAAAAGTGAATATTAAAAAAAAATTAAATTTCATGAAAAAAAATTATATTTATTTGATATTTCAATTTAATCCATTAAATTGATAAATTGAAGAAAAAAATTGAATTTTATGAAAAAAAATTATATTTAATAATTTCAATATTTTATTTGATATTTCAATTTAATCCATTAAATTGATAAATTGAAAAAAAATTGAATATTTTGAAAAAAATTATATTCAATAATTTGAATATTTTATTTTATATTTCAATTTAATCCATTAAATTGATAAATTGAAAAAAAAAATTAAATTTTATGAAAAAAAATTAAATTCAATAATTTCAATATTTTATTTGATATTTCAATTTATTACATTATATTGATAAATTGAAGAAAAAAGTGAATATTAAAAAAATTTAAATTTCATGAAAAAAAATTATATTCAATAATTTCAATATTTTATTTGATATTTCAATTTAATCCATTTAATTGACAAATTGTAAAAAAATTTGAATTTTATGAAAAAAAATGTTATTCAATAATTTCAATATTTTATTTGATATTTCAATTTAATCCATTAAGTTGACAAATTGAAAAATAAATTGAATTTTATGAAAAAAAATTATATTCAATAATTTCAATATTTTATTTGATTTTTCAATTTAATCCGTTAAATTGATAAATTGAAAAAAAATTGAATATTTTGAAAAAAAATTATATTCAATAATTTCAATATTTTATTTTATATTTCAATTTAATCCATTAAATTGATAAATTGAAAAAAAAATTAAATTTTATGAAAAAAAATTAAATTCAATAATTTCAATATTTTATTTGATATTTCAATTTATTACATTATATTGATAAATTGAAGAAAAAAGTGAATATTAAAAAAATTTAAATTTCATGAAAAAAAATTATATTCAATAATTTCAATATTTTATTTGATATTTCAATTTATTACATTATATTGATAAATTGAAGAAAAAAGTGAATATTAAAAAAATTTAAATTTCATGAAAAAAAATTATATTCAATAATTTCAATATTTTATTTGATATTTCAATTTAATCCATTTAATTGACAAATTGTAAAAAATTTGAATTTTATGAAAAAAAATTTTATTCAATAATTTCAATATTTTATTTGATATTTCAATTTAATCCATTTAATTGACAAATTGTAAAAAAATTTGAATTTTATGAAAAAAAATTATATTCAATAATTTCAATATTTTATTTGATATTTCAATTTAAGCCATTGAATTGATAAATCGAAAAAAAACTGAATTTTATAAAAAAAAAAATAATATTTAATAATTTCAATATTTTATTTGATATTTCAATTTAATCCATTAAATTAATAAATTGGAAAAAAAGTGGAAATTTTAAAATTTATGAAAAAAAATTATATTCAATTATATTCAATTATTTCAATATTTTATTTGATATTTCAATTTAATTCATTAAATTGGTAAATTGAGAAAAAAATTAAAATATATGAAAAAAAATTAAATTCAATAATTTCAATATTTTATTTGATATTTCAATTTATTACATTATATTGATAAATTGAAGAAAAAAGTGAATATTAAAAAATTTTAAATTTCATGAAAAAAAATTATATTCAATAATTTCAATATTTTATTTGATATTTCAATTTAATCCATTAAATTAATTAATTGGAAAAAAAGTGGAAATTTTAAAATTTATGAAAAAAAATTATATACAATTATATTCAATTATTTCAATATTTTATTTGATATTTCAATTTAATTCATTAAATTGGTAAATTGAAAAAAAAATTAAAATTTATGAAAAAAAATTAAATTCAATAATTTCAATATTTTATTTGATATTTCAGTTTATTACATTATATTGATAAATTGAAGAAAAAAGTGAATATTAAAAAAATTTAAATTTCATGAAAAAAAATTATATTCAATAATTTCAATATTTTATTTGATATTTCAATTTAATCCATTTAATTGACAAATTGTAAAAAATTTGAATTTTATGAAAAAAAATTTTATTCAATAATTTCAATATTTTATTTGATATTTCAATTTAATCCATTTAATTGACAAATTGTAAAAAAATTTGAATTTTATGAAAAAAAATTATATTCAATAATTTCAATATTTTATTTGATATTTCAATTTAAGCCATTGAATTGATAAATCGAAAAAAAACTGAATTTTATAAAAAAAAAAATAATATTTAATAATTTCAATATTTTATTTGATATTTCAATTTAATCCATTAAATTAATAAATTGGAAAAAAAGTGGAAATTTTAAAATTTATGAAAAAAAATTATATTCAATTATTTCAATATTTTATTTGATATTTCAATTTAATTCATTAAATTGGTAAATTGAGAAAAAAATTAAAATTTATGAAACAAAATTATATTTAATAATTTCAATATTTTATTTGTTATTTCAATTTAATCCATTAAATTGATAAATTGAAAAAAAATTGAATTTTATGAAAAAAAATTATATTCAATTATTTCAATATTTTATTTGATATTTCAATTTAAGCCATTAAATTGATAAATCGAAAAAAAAACTGAATTTTATAAAAAAAAAAATTATATTCAATTATTTCAATATTTTATTTGATATTTCAATTTAATCCATTAAGTTGACAAATTGAAAAAAAATTGAATATTTTGAAAAAAAATTATATTTAATAATTTCAATATTTTATTTTATATTTCAATTTAATCCATTAAATTGATAAATTGAAAAAAAAATTAAATTTTATGAAAAAAAATTAAATTCAATAATTTTAATATTTTATTTGATATTTCAAATTAATTAATTTAATTGATAAATTGGAAAAAAAGTGAATATTAAAAAAAAATTAAATTTCATGAAAAAAAATTATATTTATTTGATATTTCAATTTAATCCATTAAATTGATAAATTGAAGAAAAAAATTGAATTTTATGAAAAAAAATTATATTCAATAATTTCAATATTTTATTTGATATTTCAATTTATTACATAATATTGATAAATTGAAGAAAAAAGTGAATTTTATAAAAAAAAAAATTATAATCAATAATTTCAATATTTTATTTGATATTTCAATTTAATCCATTAAATTGATAAATTGAAAAAAAATTGAATATTTTGAAAAAAATTAAATTCAATAATTTCAATATTTTATTTTATATTTCAATTTAATCCATTAAATTGATAAATTGAAAAAAAAAATTAAATTTTATGAAAAAAAATTAAATTCAATAATTTCAATATTTTATTTGATATTTCAATTTATTACATTATATTGATAAATTGAAGAAAAAAGTGAATATTAAAAAAATTTAAATTTCATGAAAAAAAATTATATTCAATAATTTCAATATTTTATTTGATATTTCAATTTAATCCATTTAATTGACAAATTGTAAAAAAATTTGAATTTTATGAAAAAAAATTTTATTCAATAATTTCAATATTTTATTTGATATTTCAATTTAATCCATTAAGTTGACAAATTGAAAAATAAATTGAATTTTATGAAAAAAAATTATATTCAATAATTTCAATATTTTATTTGATTTTTCAATTTAATCCGTTAAATTGATAAATTGAAAAAAAATTGAATATTTTGAAAAAAAATTATATTCAATAATTTCAATATTTTATTTTATATTTCAATTTAATCCATTAAATTGATAAATTGAAAAAAAAATTAAATTTTATGAAAAAAAATTAAATTCAATAATTTCAATATTTTATTTGATATTTCAATTTATTACATTATATTGATAAATTGAAGAAAAAAGTGAATATTAAAAAAATTTAAATTTCATGAAAAAAAATTATATTCAATAATTTCAATATTTTATTTGATATTTCAATTTAATTAATTTAATTGATTAGTAGTAGTAAATTGTATGTTCTGTCACCATTTTTTTAAATTACGCGGTGATCGAAATTTTTTAGGTAGAAAAAGAGGGTAAAAATCTCGATTTTACCGCGTAAAATCACAAAAATTCAAAAAATTTCATAATGCCATTTTTCAGAGTGCGGTAAAATCGAGATTTTTACCCTCTTTTTCTACCTCAAAAATTGTCAATCTCTGCGTAATTTTAAATTTTTATTTTTCTTAATCAAGCACAGTATCAGGTTTTTTTTTTTTGTTAACATTTAATGTTTTAGAAAAAACAAATTTTTTTTCTATACCACAATACTTTATTTTAAGTCAATACAAAAATACATTTTAACAATAATTATTATACAAGTTTTCTTACTTCTCTAGTCAAAGGTACATATTCAATTATACGATCATGAATTAATAAACAGTAAGCAGAAACACCGTCAAGATTATCCGTTGATTCAATTTCTATGCTCACATCAACAGTAGACGCCGTGCCTGTATCGACTTGTTTTGACGTATCAATAACAATAATTGGAGCAAGTGTTTTAAAAGTGTCTGTATCCAGTAGCGGCTCACGTATATTTTTTCCATAGTACGATTCTTGAAATGATGTGTACATATCGTACAACACCGAGAATTTATTTTTACTAAAATTCAGATTTAAATTGTCGTATGGGTAAATGGTAGAATTTAAAATCGCTCGAACATTTGTTAAATTACAATGATCGAAAACACTACAATCTTTTTCAATATTATTTTTACGTTTTTTCTGTAAACCCAATATGATGTAACGCGGTTTTTCCAACTTTGATGCAGTTTTTAAATTCCACACTATATTTTTAGAAGCTCCTAGCTCAGGATATTCAAATGTTTCAAACGATCTGAAAGGAATAAACAAATTTTTTTCTTCTTCTACGATTTTCATTATTTTTAATCTTTCCGAATCATCCACGCTTACATGCGGAACTTTCCATGTAATTTTATCAATGGTCAGAGAGGAGACTGTATTTGACGGCAACGAACTCGTTGTTTTATTTAATAAAAATTGAACATCATTATTATTTCTAGTCAAAACTAATTCTATTCGAGAATTAATCAAAATTTTTTTAAAATCTTCGAAAAATCCTAACCAATATTTTAGCGGGATACAAGCACTAAATACACCTTCAGTATTTACTATACTTTTAGAATTCACTATCCAACTAGAGTTACCATAACAGTTCAAATTATTAGGCGTACACGATAAATAACCCTTCATTGTACTAGTGATACCAACAAGGCGAGTTTTATCAACTTCCACGCCGTTAATATCCAACCGTACCTGGTCGAAAGCGTAAGATAAGCCGTTATTACATAATTTTACCAAACTTGAGTCTTTTATTTTCCCTTCAACAACAATAAAACTGTCGTGAAGATACGGGAAAACATCTGTTTGTTGAACTGCTATACGTATTTCATCGTTTACATTGTATGAGTTTGTATATGGAACATAAGAATGATATTCAATTTTCGTTATTTTTGAGTCCGATATATAATGAGAATCAATATCTAAAATATCGCTTTCAGGCATTTTTTTTTAATCGATATCCTAGATTCTGTAATATATTTCTACTTTCAAACGTTAATTTTATTTTATTTGATGTTGTCGGACGTAGACCAGTTTTAGCACTAATCAGTTTAAAAGGTTGCAATTGTCTTTTATTTGAAATTTTAGCAGTGAATTTTAGACCCATTATGCGTGTCGTTTGATGTGTAAAACAACTGTTAACTTTTCTTCGAAATTATTTATTTTATTGTTTTCTTGATCGACCAGATGTACATGTACCGAATCAATAGTCGATGTTAGTAATGGATAATATATTAAATTGTTAGGACTTTGAATCAATTTTGTCCCCGTTTTTTCAGCAGGAAAAAATTCATAAATTGAGTGAGATGGTTTACCGTTAGCAAATGAGCCTTGAGCTATATCGCACACTACTTTTATAGAATTAACAGAGTTTATATTAACGGCTTTTTCCGATCTAATTTCATCTTCTGAATAATATTCTTTTTTTATAAATCCCAACACTGTTGATAAACTACGTTTATCGGGAAATATTATTCTACAATTAGTTTTAATATGACATCTTAAATCAATAGAATTAGCCCACATGTTAAAAGTTGCATTATCAAAACTTTTCGGAAAGTTCTTTTTTGCATTTTTAATTTGAAGTAATATAGCATTTTTTATATCTTCAATTTCATAACAACCGGGAGTAATTTCTATTGATACATTGAAACCCATTAACATTAAACTCATTACATTATTTGTCTCATTTATGTTTGGAAACGAATTGTATGTTTGTAAACAAAGCAAAGCTATTTCCGAATCATCGTAAACGTTTATCGGTGGGAAATAGTGTGAAGATAGCGATGTTTTATTATCTGTTAAACTCAATGTGACTGATTCATGCATTGTAAAAATTCAAGACATAAATGTCCACAATTGAACGTATTAAAATCTTGATAACGTGAATAATTATACGAAATATTATTCTGTTTAAAATATTTTTGAGTTTCAATCGAAGGCGGCAGATCTCCAAATGGATCAAAATAAGTAATATCGTTTTTATTTTTATGGTACGCTACCCAGTGAGTACCCTTTCCACTCAATTTATCGAGGTTTATTATTCCGCATTCAATTGCATTGGGCTTCTTGGGCATGTCATCACGTGAAAAGACACCGCGAAAATGATTAATTTTTAACTTTGCAGCGCATTTTATAATATCATCACGCGTAAGCGGTCTATTGGGTAGCATATCAATTAGTTTTTTTTTTTGTTTTTCTTCTTAATTTTTTTACATTCGGATCCTCTTTTATTCAGGTATAAACCTTTACCCGTACGTGCATTTAGGTATAAACCGTTTCCCTTTTTTCTAGAATTCTTTACAGCAGAATACACACTTGAAGCACCAGAAACCAGACTCCCCAGTGCCGATAAGCCGGCAAAAACTGAACGTAGTGGTATTCCACCGCCTATCTGTTGTGGACACGGAATTATTCTATTCATAATTTTTTTAGAGTTTTTCCGCTTTTTGGTAATATTTTTTTTAGATTTATATCCCATACCCAATTTTTGTTTGGCTTTCATAGCGTTCACTACACCGTATGCAACGGCTTTTTCTGTCAATGAACTGTCTCCGGCTTTTACTCTTTCCCACGCCCTATTTTCCAATACTTTATCTGCCCTGTGTCTAGCGTCCAAATTTTTTGTGTTAAAATACGCGATATCGTGATTTTTACAAGCGTTGTCTAACGGATTTATACCTTGTTGGCCTAATCGAAGTCTTTCTTCTAATTTTGTACCGGGGCCGCAATAATTATAACCCGGAACATGAATTTCAAATGGTAACTTATTTATAAGCGAATTTAGAAAACCTTTACCAGTCTTATTTTGTGACCGGTAAGTTGAACACATCATGATAAACTAGTTAAATATTTAAGATTTATCGTATATATATATATATATATATATACGAGTATATGGATTTTCTACAGATATGTATTTTTCAAAATTTTAACAAATATGTTATACATGTTGGAACCTTACTAATTATGATTTTATAGTTGTTGAACAATGTTAGATGTAGATCCGGACTTCATTCGTTTATAAAGACCACGGTCAACTTTAATTGTTTTCATTCGTGAAAATGCGTTTAACTGAACAGAAATGTAAACTCGATATTGAAAACGCGGATGCTAATATAGCACAACAACCATCGAGACACGGTCCACTTTTACCGGACAGTATACGAGGTATATTTGTAGGACCCTCAGGATGTGGAAAAACAAATGTTATGTTTAATTTGATTGTAAATAGAAATGGTTTAAAATTTGAAAATCTTTATTTATACTCAAAAACACCATACCAAGAAAAATATGAGTTTTTAAAAAATATAATCAGTGGAATTAAATGTGTAAATTTATTTACATTTACTAATGCTGAAAAAGTTATTAAACCTAATTTAACTAAAAATAATTCTGTTTTT
>JASXSY010002638.1:0-49291 GCA_034509805.1 Sipha maydis
GTACGGTAACGTATTACATTTATCCTACCCGCGCGCGTACCCCTTCGGCTTCAAGAACACTTCCCGCCCCTCGTTATCTCGGTCCGGATCCGCTTCCGACGATCTATAAACGACGTCTCGCCGAGCGCATTACGTACTCGTGTTCTCGGCCGGAGCCATCTGCAAAGTTACCGCGTTGTTGTGTCGCGTGCGCATATATAATAATTACAGCGCGAGATAAAATCGCTGGACGACACCGTTTCTGCCTTCGTATCGATTCGGGCCGCGGCCGCGGCAGGAGCAGTAGTTGTTTTCGTTGCGGTTTCATTACTGTTATCGATCGACGACTGATCGAGACGATTAAATAATCGTCGTGCGTCGTCGCAGCGACCCGGTGTGTACGGGTGTCCGACGATCGGTAAACCCGTTTCGGGCGCGCCGCGTCGCTCGGAAACCGCGCGAACGCCCGACCGTGTTGCAACGATGTATTACTATTGTTATCATTATTAGCGTCGCGGCGCGTACGGTCGTTACGTGTGCAATCCGTTTACGAACGCGACGTGATTGCTATTGCAAAGCGTTTAGCCGCTACGAATTAATTAATATTTCCGCGCGCGTTGTTGAACGAATGACGTTGCATTCGGTTCGCGTTGTCGCTCGCGATTTGCGATCCGCAGCGGCCAGACGACTGCGTGTTCGTGTACCCCGTTACCGTTCTTATTGCGTCGTTCGCGACGGGCGTCCGGGGAATAAGGTTGCGACGCGTACGCACGATTAAAATATGTTCGTGTTTCAACGGAACTTTTACAGTCGCGGGACTTACTTAACCTTACGGATGCAATAAACTGCTTTTCGACTTAACCGCCGTCAAGTTCGATGCGTTGCGCACTGGTAAGACCAGCTCTTGCACGCCCGTGCCGTAGACTTCTCCCGACAACGTCTTCGGCCACTTCTCCGCCGTCTGCTTAATATCATCGTCGCCGCAACGGCGGTCCCCGCCCAGTAGTTCTTTCAATTCAGCGAGCAGACGATAACCCGAGGGTGAATGGTTAGGGTGAACAAGGGGACGGTTGATGATGTCCCCTCCAAATGGTATTCTAGCAGCTATTGAAAAAATCGCGCTGTATGGTGTCTGACGTTGTCGTCAAGACGAACATTCTTCACTTAAAATTCCACTTCGACGGTTTCGAATGTTTCTCCTCGACGTTTTCAGGGTGTTGCAACAATACGCTTCAGCTTCAGTGGCATAATGTCGACCAAAACGATTCCCATTCGAACACCGTTGCCATTTCGCACAATTTTTCCGATATTTTGCACAAGTTAACAGCCGTCTTGACAAGAATTGAAACAATAGATGAACGAGTAAACGTCAACGTTTGCGAAAAATATTTATACATATACGTGTACCGCAGTATCTTGTATTGTTCGGAAGTTCATAGCGTGGGTCGAATAATAGAAAACAGAAAAATCAAAATTCGCCAGATCAAGTATCGTTTCTCCAGCACGGTCCGCCGGTACTTTACCGATCCCGTGTTGGACTGCAAACGTCGAGTCGATCGAACACTTGCGCGTGTTCTTCGAAAAAAGGTCTGGCGTCAGGTTCGCGAAACGCGACCGTCGCGTGTTCCACACGGAGTCGCGGTCCGGTCACGAAAGAGAAACGGCTCCCTCGGCCCGTTTTCATAGTACAGGGTCGACCCCGGCGGCCCACTAAGCCCTGGCACGTGGTAGTCACCGCGGTACGGGTACACGGTTTCGTCAAAGAGCAGGCCGGTGGACGGTGCTATGGGTACGGTATAATAACGCGTCGTCGCTGTACGGCAAACGATAACGCCATGACGGTCGGATAATCTCAAAACATGATTTTCTACGCCCATCGACGACCGCCCGGAAACGGTCGTGTACGACCGATCAACGTCCTCCGGCGATGGTCGTGGTGGCCCGGCGGTTTCGACTGGCGTCGTTGACGTCGCGGAAAAAAAAAAATAAAAAAATAAATAACTCATCCGAAAAGGCGTGTCGATGACCGTGTACGATAAACGGGTTAATCACGCGTGCAAAGGGGGAAGAAGAGACACCATCACATACCGGACTGGAGGTTATTCCGTTTGATATAATAATAATAATAATAATAATAATAATTACAGTAATAACAACAACAATAAAATAATAACGGCCGCCGCTTGTGTTTTATAAATATTGTGCAATACGTCACGGGCGCGTGTGCCGCGCGCAGTGACTTCGGTGCCGTGTGTGCGACGCGTCGTTGCGTACCGTCTCCCCCGCAGACGGGTGAACGGCGGCCAATTAAGGGGCGACGCTCGCTCGAGGGTCTGCGATGCAACGCACGTACACGTATTCATACGGATGCACCAAGCGCGGGCCGTTGTTCGCTGCGCGTTTTTTTTTTATTATTATTATTATTATTATCATCTTTATTTCGTTTTGTTTTTTCCCCGGTACCGCGCTTAACAATACAACGATAATAATATTTTAATCTCTACGCGGCGGCGGCGAGAACAATTTAAAATTAATGTACATCGTTTGTCAGATACAAATGCCACCGCCGCGCGTCGTATAATTTTTATCGCGCTCGCCGACTCCTGATGCGCACCGGCGGCGAAGGACGCGCGGCTCGCCCTGAAATCGGCGAGTCCTCCGCCGCCGGCGCCGACCGGTTACTGCCATCCGCCCAAAACAACACGGATACATTTTCGTTCGGCGTTCAACAAACATTCGAAAAAGATTTTACGCGTTTGATGAATGTCTACCGACGTCTGTCGGTCGTACGTTTTTAATCGTCGGTACCGAGTACCGGACATTTACGCGACTGCAAATGTCCAATAGTTGTTAAACATTTGTTTTCGAACGTGAACGAATTCGTATTACAACGTTTCAGGGTTGACGTGAAGAACCAAGTGCATTCGAGATTTTGTACACGATTTTTATTTTAAATATTTAGATTCCAATCGCGTTAACAAATATTGCTTCAATCGTTACGATCGTTGTATGGGCGCGTACATTTTACGATGACAATTAGCGCCGTAGAACAATCACGATCGGCTGTGCGCACGATGTGTGAAATAACATCCCGGACGGCGAGATGGGCATCGTGTACAACTTGGACGGGACGAAACCGCGTTTAAAATTAGTGACCGTAACTGCTGGTCGGTACGGACGTTCTAACGAAGCCGATCGGGAACAAAGACACAACGCTCCGGAGGACTCACGTCAAGCACCCTGGAAACCGCAACGCGAAACAACTGTCGGAAGCGACGCGTCGGTTCCTGAAATACTGTTTATAAATCAAGAGCAGTGCTCACTGCGTGATGCAATGTTTCGCAGTGACGGACTGCAATGTAAATGATCTTCGGGTTTTCCGCACTGCAACACGTTGTTGAGGCGCGATGTCGGAAAACCTGTTCGTACCGAGAAATACTCGAGACATGAAACGAAAACAGGCGCGCTAAAAGGTTGCGTTTCTCCGCGGTCGTTTGAACCGTTACCGGCCATTGGTTTCAGAGTCTCTGCGCGCCGAACGTTTTTTAGCGGTTCTCCGATCGTTTTCCGGTCCTAAAAATACAACACGCTCGAGAGCAACGGGTCCGCGGACGTGTTTCGTTCTCAGCCATTATTGTACGGCGACGATCGCGTGACGTTACCGTAACGGCGTATATTTAGCCCGGGCTGTTTGCCGCGCGGATTTCCGGAGGGGTGAGCCAAAGCCGCTCTCGGTTGTCAGCTCGTCTCAGTCGGTCGATGTATTTACCGGTCGGACAAAGGCCCGGCCGACGTGCGCTCGAGTCGTTAGAAACGGATCGTTTTCCTACACGGTGTCGTTATTTCCGAGGGTCGACGTGTGCAGTACGTGTGTGTGCACCAAAGTTTGTCGAACGCATCACGTTATTAGTCTCTCTCCGGCAGCAAATCCGCCGACGCCTAATTTCGTGACAGTTTTGGCTCTACTCGACGGCCGATACATCTGCACACGGTGCGACGTGTGCGCGCAACGATGTCTGTATTACGATAAGACTACGTGTGCGCGGCGTGGGGTCGAGAACCCGACGCGCTGCGAAAGCCGATTCGTCAACGTCTCCTCCTCCCCGGCCGGTGGCTTTTGCGACGCGTACACACGGTTCATTATCTTGAGCATATGATTTACGGGGTGTTTTGGAAATACATACGCGTGCGCGATCGTAATTGGTTTTTGATTTCGAACCGAGGGAAACTCGGACCGCGTTTCGTACGACTGGCGTTCGGTCGGAACGTATCGGCCGCGAGTGGCTCGTAATAACGGCTAGGTTAACTAGGATCGGTATCGCGAAGAGTGCGCTTTTCAAGCGTGAGCTTCAGGTGTAGAAAAAATCGGCGTTCAGACATAATGTTTTCGTCCTCGAAAAACGATCCCTCATCCCGTGCGCCAAGGACTTACTTGGAAAGTTAGCGCCATTGCACGGGTACGGAGATCCCTGGCATTTAGCACCGGTATAACGAGCTCTCGAATGTTTTAACAGTGTGCCGGTGTGAAACAATTAAAATTATACTTTTATTTTACACAGAAAATTGATTTTTATGCACAAAAAAAAAACCCCGCAAAATACGAGTAATTCCTGTCATATGTACGCGCTTGCAGTGGATTACAATTGAAAACAATTGATTGAATATTTTTATGGAAAAAAAAAAAAAAAATATAGTATGGAACGGAATTATTCACGGATAACCGTGCACTCTCGTCGTTTTCATCAATAACACTGTAAGTCTACAAAAATGTAACTCGCGTTTTAAATAGGAGATCGGAACGAAAACGCGTTACCGGTAGAAATAAACGATAATTGATCATAAACACGCATCGAATACGCCAAACAATTTTAAAATGTTCAAAATATGTAAGCTTTGTTGATCGAACATTCATCACGCAACGATTAATTCTGATTGATTTATCCATTCACAGATGTTGTTTACATTATAACGAATAAGTTCTACAACTTATTATACATGCGTAATTCAACCCCTTGTATACACTGTCGTATACGCCGATTAAATCGTTCCTACAAACATGAACGCACAACTCAAAGTGAAAACATAACACTTGATCATCGCACTTTTTCCTAATATTTCGAGTCAAATTATCACCACATAGGCCTCTTCGTTCTCTTGTCTTGGTTATTCTATAGTAATCAAATTGAATATGAGTATTTGTTATTGTTCTACTTAATATTTCTTATAAGAAGGATAAATAGATTTTTAACGGATTTTTATAAATGTTAACCGATTATTGTTGTTATCTGAACAATAGTATTTTACGTTTCTTATAATCTGAACATCACACTAATCTATAGTTCCTATAACCGCATGTTTGTTTATAAGGCTTGCGCTACAAAATCCTCACTTTTATGTTCTTAAACTTGACCCACCCACTTACCAATTAGTTTACAAAATCTATACCAACAGTTAGCTAATTTATTTTCAGAATTAGCTAATTATCCAATTTTTTTTACAATCAATTTATGTTTGGGTGGGCCAAGTTTAGGCAGTCCACCCACTTTGCGTTATCAGTACGAAATTCATGCCAAAGGTTTGCAAATAGTTAGCAAATGATAGGAAATTGATTTTCAAAATTAGCAAATCATTGTGTCGTGCCTAAAAAGACTCATTTTAATTTTTTTAATTTGGTTTTTATTTTTAATTTATCTAAATTAATATACATCTTATGTATCCATGTTATTTATATTAAAAATACACAAAGATTAATCTTGAAAGTATAATTTATATAATTTTACTACTTTTATAAATATTTTATGCAGTTTTATCGAACGCAGAACATAAGGCCACGTACAGGTAGTTATGATTGGGAACATCAGAGTCACTACGGATATAAGTAAAGAAAAACTAAAAAATTAATATAAAAATGTCTAGTGATGATAATATTTTGATGAGCAAGAATTTGGGAAATTTTAAAAAGAATATATAAAGATGACTTCTGAAAAAAAAAATTCAAAGGATATCTTCTCAAATATGGTAAAATAATTTCATTTAAGTTTCATTGTAGTTCCTACAAACTAATTCCTATTTGAACAGTATTTCACGAGTATATTATATTATTTTATTTTATAGCACTGAAAACCATATTATTTTTTTTATTTTTTTTTTTTATAACTTTTGACGTAAATTTCAAGGTGATATCGTAAAGTGAGTATAAAGTGGGCTACTTGAACTTAACTCACACGTATAAAAAAAAAATTTTTAAGTAGTACACAATGATTTTCTAATTTTGAAAAATAATTTGCTAACTTCAGATATGAATTCCATGTTGATAACGCAATGTGGGTGCGCTATATGAGCTTTGCCCATGTGCAGTAAACATTTTGTTTTTTTTGGTCAAACCGAATTGTTTACTAATTTTGAAAATCAATTTGCTATCATTAGCCATTTGCGAACCTTTGGCATGCATTTTGTAAACTAATTGGTAAGTGGGTAGGCCAAGTTCAGGGACGTCTCACTTTCCCCTCTTGTACACGCCACCACGGTGACGGACACAAGGATATCATTATGCACGTACATTATTTTACAGTCCCGTTTCGGTACAGAGTATCGTCGACGCTTAGTAGTGTGTGTTAATGCGCATTTATGTAAGACGTGGTTAAACCAGCGGGCATTATGAACGCATTAACGTGAGTGTATTTTGTGCGATAAAAATCGATTCGTACCGAAAACGATTATCAGAACAACAGACACTTACTAAAATGTAATCCTTCTGACGAATCAAATGTCAACCATCCCTCCTGTGCGACATATAATACATTTCATTCAGCTCTCAGCCGTTACTTATTTCAGACACTTTGAGAAATAACATGACTGTAGGCTTTCAGGACTAAAAATTCTATGTAGAGATAATTAATGTAACTGATTTTATTATTATACATTATACAGTGGTCCACGATGAATTGGCTGGTCGGGTCGTTATAATAAATAGATATTTGTATATTTATACACATACGTATTATTGGTGAGCGTGCTGAAAAAAAAAAAAAACACTCAATTTATGACTGTAATAACACATTATTCTCTCCGAAAGAAAACCGATAGGAATATTGTTTTCCGAATGTGTATGCACACGACAATACTGTTGAATATTATTGTCGTTTCATTTTTTTTTTTTTTTTCATATTTATATTGTTGTTGAGTAAGCACATTGAAATAAACAAAATAGCACTTATAACGTTACAGAAGTAATAAACGTATATTCAAATGTTGAGTTACCTATATGAAACAAGTTTTTGAATAAAAAAAAAAAAAGAATAGTAATAATTTCCAAAGCCCACCTACTATGCGGCCATTAAATATTGTAATATTCGAAAACACGACACCTATACGAACTGAATTTCCGGTGGTTATAATATCATTATGTACGGACATAATTAAAATGCGAAATATTCCACATTAGATCATCTCGAAACGATGTAGTAGATATTATTTCAAATGAATTTTAATGTAATCACATACGCAGCCATGTACACGCGGTGTGTGTGTGTGTGTGTGTGTGTGTGTGTGTGTGTGTGTGTGTGTGTGTGTGTGTGTGTGTGTGTGTGCGTGCGTGTGTTATGAAATATTTTACGATGTCATAAAAAGTTGTCGTCTCAATTTTACAAAAGGCACGGTCGTCGGTCGGTCGGTCCGGCGGCGATGACTAAACTGTGTTTAACATAATTTGATATTTTCGTTAAATTATTTTATTTTTTATTTCACGTACCCATTCCCGAAAGGTGTTAATAATAATAGCATACCCGCAGCTTGCGCGTCTCATTGCCTGCGCTTCGCCCACCTGTTAGTACTGTCATTTATCTTTCAAGCGTCCGAACAGTATTTTTTTCAAAGCAATAGAAACGATAATCCTACAAACATTACACGTCCGACGTTCGGTTATGGACCCGTCCTATCTGCATAACACGATTACGATAACTACCACGTGATAAATTCAACCATCCGATATCCCGTGTTTGTTTTCCCATACACGTACTAATAATCGGAAGAATTATGATATTATATGCGTAATTATTGTTAAACTCTGTATACAATATGCACGTCACTGCAGGTCGTCCCAGTTTCAATGTTCAACGTTACGTTTTAACGATTAATAAGCCACGGACCGTGTACGCACGCGTGCAATAAACATATTAGATTTTATTTTATTTATCATTTATATTGTGACGTATCGAGCTTCGCGGTTGGACGTTCGCATAATAACGATCGGGAAAAAATGCATCACGTTCAACATCGTGAAATGTATAGGTTGAAAATAAATAAATAGAATTGTGTAAACATAAATGGCCGAAAGCCAGAACACTGTAAGTATCCTCGCATGTTTGTAGACTGTTTAGGTACAATCTATTTCAATCAAACGTAATTATCATGCAGCAGAAGTATTCTTGGTAATGAACGGTTGAGTAATGTTGAGTAATGAACGGAAAACAAATCGGTCTGTAAATGGTTATTTTATGAAATAACATTTTGAATAAATCTCGTATTCAGATTTTAGATGAGTTTGTAGTTAAATTTTGTTTATAATTTTGACATTTGTTATATTTTACATGTTTCATAATTATATTGTATACTACATAATATTGGAATTTAATCGTACAACAGGTTGGTTTTAGTTTTTTTTTTCTTAAAATGTTTAAACGGTGAATCTAATGCATTGCATTCCAATTTTGTGTTCGTATTCTATATTATATTTTGTACTCACGTTGATGTCTATATCTTATTAAATATTTTATATCTTATATCTATTAAAAATTTTTGTTTCTTCTTTTTCATATAATTTAAACAGTTGTAGAGTATTTTATTTTATCGATTTTTATTTTAGGTATTTATATTTCTAAATAATTTTCTATATAGGTACTTGTAATTTTAACGATCTACTCCACCACAATCTTAGGTTTATAGAAGTACATATATTTCTTAAGTAATTATACATAGAGACGTGCATACATTAATTATTCGAAAATGGACTTTGATAGTTTATAAATTACTGAGACATTTCATGATAACAAGACAAGCTGGACAGATAAGTAATAGTATACAAATAAATACATTTTTTAATAAATATAAATTTTTTAACAAGCGGTTGCTTACTTGCACTTTATCGTGTTCGTTTACGTGGACTTTTGTTCCTATATGAACATTTTTGCACTACACGGCCAAGTCGAGTACCAAGTTTCGTCGACCGTATGTGTATGTGTACCGTAAAAGTATTGTTGAACACATAGTTTATTTATAAATACAATTGCGTGTACTATACATGTTTATTGCACGACAAACGCAATGCGTCACTCTAAGTAAGAATACTACACGGCTACGGGTCATGTGTCTAAAATTGAAAAAAATTAAAATATATACATTCGTTAACAGAACAACCTACAACGTACGCTCGTATATAACGTATACAACGCTCAGCGCAAATAAAACAAAAACTTCTTTTTTTCTTTTTTCAACTCGCAAAATCTAGAGATTTTTAAACCAAGATTTTGTTCATATACTTTTGGGTTATTTTCAAGTATCACGTAAAGGTTTCGGGATCAATAGTGTGAACAGTATAAACAATTACTTTGTATTAATTAATTAATAAATTAATTTTTATTTGTTATTCGCTCATTAAACACATCCTGTAGACCCGTTTATGAAGAACGCCAGTGGAGGGTGCTGCATTTTCACCGTCTCCGAGCGTCGAGTATCTTAGATCTGGCACAGATATCATTCACACATAAATAAACACGTACGCACACTTATACGTTGTATAATGTACGTTTAAACGGAAATAGTTAAGCGTAACTTGGCACGGCACTTACGCCGACTTTTGAAAGTGTGTTTAATTTATTAGATCATTTATCGTGAGACGTACACCATGAAAACATGACGTTATAATTAAAAGATAAAGTTTACGGGAAAGAAAGAAAGAGAGAGAGAGCGATAACCGAAGTGTACGAGTACTATTGATGGTAGGTAAAAAGTTGTACGTACCGAATAATTATCATAAGGTGCGACGGTGTGTCGTCTAAGGCGATGAAACTTTTGCATGATATCGTGGTGCATTGAAAAGATAATAGCGTAGAAAACGATTATTAAATTTTGGCGAACCCGGGCGGGTAGTTATGGTCTGTCAACTTAATGATTGTCATTCCGTAACCGTTTCGTAATAATAGCCGTTACCTTATGTGTACATAATACGTTGGAACGCACGTTAAGATTTATTATTAAAACCACGCTGTATTGCCCCCGAACATATATTTACAAAATGTGACGGTGTTTTTTCTTTTTCTTAAGTAGACAACTGCACATGTTGAAAATGATTTATTGCGTCTGTAATAGGCCATTTTTCATTCCTGCGGGACCCACCGCAGCCGGAGCCGTGCGACGGTCGCGCGTACGCCGAACCGCGTGGAAAATTCGTGCCCGCGAGAATCCCGGTGTAGGTAATCGCGAAAGAACGGGTCGTACATGTGTACCGATTCGTGTTAACTATCGATTTTCGCACTGCCCGTGATTTCTCGAGTCCCGACGGGAAACCGTAGTTTCGGTAGTTCTTACCAAGAACGTGAACGGTCGGATCGCATTCGGGTCAAAAAATTAAATAAAGTAGGCAATACTAACATCGTTGTAATAGAAGTAATGATATTGTTCGGATCGAATTGTTGTTGGGAAACGTTTGTCGTACTTACCACGACGGAATCGTGGTCATAACAGAAACGTAACGTTTTAAGAATTAGGTGTACTCTTTTATGACTCGTAAAAACTAATCGGTTTCGTACATTTTTCGGACGACAGTTCGACTGCTGCCGTTTCTTTTAACCCTTAGCGCAGTAGATACGACAGAGAAAGGGCCGGTTCGGACTGAAAACTCGAGTTCGGCTTGCCGCGAACACCGGTTCGCGTGGTCAGTGTTACTCGCATCGGCCGGTACTTTACGAACAATCGGACCGTGAAAGCTCTACGGTTGTCCACGCACGTGCGTATCTCGCTATCCGTGTTCGGTGGCGGAACAACCGGGGTGGATATCGTCGGGGGCCCCAAGATTCGACGGACGCGAACTCGGAGGGGGTGTTCCTCGCCGCGCGAGAACTGTACGGGCGCGTTTGACGACGAGTGATATGTGAACGGTGTTGGTTGGAAAAACGTGATTCCCCGTGGTGCAATCGCTACGAGACCCGCTAGTCGCGCCGCGGTCCCCGCTCGCACACCGAAGTTTTCGAGCGTCGCGAGACGACCATAAATCACACGCGCGCGCATATAATTAATTAGGTGCGCGCGTACACGTCCCGGGCGTCGGCGACGACGTACGAATACGACTACTAGTGCCGGTGCCAGTCGATTCGGCGGATCGCGGGCGTCTCGCGCCGCTCGGAAGCTTGTACGAGGCGTGTGAAGACAACAGCGTTGCGCGTACGGCGACGGCAACGAAATAACGAGTGCGACGGCGACACCGCTGCGCGCGAAACCCGCAGCCTTTACCCGACGGCCAACGTGTTCGTGTGTAATTAGAGGATAGATGGCGGAGCGCGACCCCGGATGATTTATACGTCACGTGCGCTTACGTGTAAACGACACCGGGGCTGCTGCGGTTCGCCCGACGTGTGCAGAGCTACTGGAGAGCGCGCGCAACGGATCGACGAGAGGACCTCCAAGGAAGAACGTCGTTAGATCGTGTGCTCGCGATCAGCGCGGGGACGCGCCGGCGGGCGGGTGTGGCGAGAGCGTGCGACCAGATGACGGAGCGGTCGTACCCGCCTCGCCCCCCTCCCCACCGCGCGCCTCCGGGTGTACGCGTTTCCGTGCGAGCGTCGGGCCCGCGGGGGCGTACCGGCGGTGGATCCGGTGGCCCCCGCGCTCTCGGATGATTGATCGTCGCGGCCGATGGCGGTGTGGTGTCTCGTCTTTCGGTGTGCCCGCCGCCGCCGCCGCTTCGTACACGTTTTCGCGCTCGCGCGCGTCTTTAATTAGTGTCGTTTTTCCACGTCAGCGTCCGCTCGCCGAGGGGCCCGCGTGTACAAATAAGCGCGAGCGACGCTTGACGATAACACGGTAGCAGGAGTAGTAGTAGCAGTAGTAGCATAACTTGGACGAAACAGTGCGACCCGCGTGAGCGCGTGTTGCCGAGCAGTTCCGTTGCTACAGGTACAAATCGTGGAAAAATGATTTTAGAAAGAAGAAAAAACGAAAAAGTCGTAGAGAGTTCGATTTGAGGTCAGGCAAACGATTGTAGGATTTGTCTACTTGTAGTCGACATGTCTAGTAGTCGGGGCGACATGTCTAGTAGTCGGGGCCAACGAGAACTTTCGAGATAACTAGGCTGATTGGCTTCAAGTTGTCCGGTCGTAGTTTTTCGATTGCCGCCTGTACCTTACAATCGTTACGTTTGAGTCGTCCTTCTTCTGGGGCCACGGCGCCTCTCTCCTCCTTCACCCCGAGTGATCTTCGTGAAACTGCTGGCGACAAGAGTGGTTTCTACTTTTTTTTTCGTTATTCATCGTCACGTGCTCAAACGACGTAGTTAGGCGCGCGAACGAGATACGTGGATAATCGTTCGGTCAATATTTCGCGAACATTTTCGTTCGCCACTGTCGTCGCCCAGTGGCGGATGAAGCGTTTTAGCGCCCATAGTCCTAACCACTCAAGGGCTCTCCCCCCTACCTCTTCACACTACTAAGGAATAAAGAACATTTGATCTGGAGCCTTCTCTTCAAATTGTGTACACTTTTTTATCGAAAAAAAAAATAATAATAAAAAATAAGAAACGATGCGTTTTTCACTTAGTGACTATCTACAGTACTAAACCGTTAAAATTTTATAATGTGTACGGTACTATAATAATTATTAGTGATGGGTCGAACTGTTCGGTTCGAAATTCGAACTAGGTATGGAAAAAATCGAACCGAACTATCAAGCATCTTTTACTGTTCGAAAATCAAACTTGAAAATATTTGTCGAACAAGACTTATTGGCCACGATAGTTCGAACACCAAATGTTTGTACAATTCTTCAAAAGTTATTTTTAAAAAATAAGTAATTTAAGTCATGAGTTCGAGTTCGACTTAAAATCATAACAGGTTCGGTTTGGTTCGGTTCTGTAGAATATATGAAAGTTCGGTTTAGTTCGAGTTCGAAAAAAATTTTTAAAGTTTGGTTCAAGTTCGGTTCGATTTAAAAAATCAGGTTTCGACCCATCACTAATTATAACAATATTAATAATTATTATTTTTATTAGTCATTAAAACACGAAGATCGCGCGCGATCGGTGATCATAAGCAATGTTGTAGTGATCCAGATGTGCTTATGCGAGTAAAGAAAACAATGTTATTGATTTATTTTGCAAAAAAAACAGATAACTGTTATTTTTTTTTAGAATATACACATAATCGGATGTTCCTAACACGTACAGAATAATATTACTAACTAAGAATGATTATGTTTCACATGAAGTATTTTCACATTTTTATAATAATTTTAACATTCTTACTAGGTACATATTATTATAGCTTTTAAAAATTATTTTTATTCGTGTTTATATTATAATATAAAAAAAAAAAAAATAATGAAATTAATTTACCTAATAACACTTAATTCTAAAAAAAAAAGCTACCCCCCAGAAAAGCCACCCTTGACTATGGTCTTTAGCCTGCTATTAAATCCACCACTGCCGTTATCCGTACCAGAACTCGGATCCTATAGCGTTCGATCACTACCGATCGACAAGACAGGGTAAAGCTGCACACAATGTTCGATTCGAATAGGGTTTCGAATCCAAAACTTCTTCGTCACGAACAATATACCTCGATCGTTGACATCCAATTTGTCCGGAGTACGGTACCGCGTTTGCAATTGTTCTCCCGCAATGTGTCGTTCGATAAAACAGCAACTTAACCGATTTGAACTTTTGGAAAAAATACAACACGCGACTGTCAATGCGCGCACGGTAAGGAAAAGTAAAAAAAAAAGAATAAAACTCCGACCGTTCGGGTGTTGTTGCCGATCGATAATAAATCTCTTTTTTCACTTTTGACGAGTATTTTATTTTCGCTCATTCCGCCCGCGAACGAGTGCCAAACACGTATGAATTGAAAACGCACATCTATTACGGGATCACGGGTACGCGCGATGAAACGCCCAGTGCGAAACGACATTTGTTTCTTGGTCGTGAAATCGAACGTGCCAAGAGTCCGGATTGCACTGCATACTGTAGGTAGTGTATAAGAATGATGAAAAACGAAAACGTTACATTTGTGTCTGTCAGTTTCGCGCGTTTGAGCGTCCGAAAGGTCTGCGGACCGACGTCCGTTTGGCGGTTAGTCGAGTTAAGTCCGTTAAGTCAAAGTTTATCCAAGGAAACGTACGTCAAGTTTAACAGTTTTTTTTTTCTCGCGAAATCGTAAAAGCTACAATAACCACGGAAAGTCAAACCGATCGACCGGGTTTGTTCCGTTTTGAACTATTCCAGCTGTAAACAACAATACGGTTCGCGAAGGAGAATAAATATTTTCGCGCTCTAAACTCCGAGATTCAAATAGGCAAAAAAGTCACTGAACACGACTATAAAATCTGTCGGCCGATCAGTGGTGGCATGTCGTACGGGAAAAGGTTGAGTTAGTTGAAATAGAAAAAGTTTAAAAAGTGGAATTGAAAAAGATTTATTTTTTTTATAAACATTTTTCAGTT
Source organism: Sipha maydis (assembly GCA_034509805.1). NCBI lineage: Eukaryota > Metazoa > Arthropoda > Insecta > Hemiptera > Aphididae > Sipha > Sipha maydis. The sequence goes on from JASXSY010002638.1 coordinate 14,686, forward strand.
GAAAAAGTCAATTTAATTTTAAACCAAACGGGCCAGACTGAGCGACCAAGCTGTTCGTTACCGTCCGGCCTTGTTTACCGCGAACCAGTGGAACGCATAACGCCGTACGCTTTACGACGTCCGAGTTCAGCGCAACAGTTAATAATGTTCGGACCCGATGCTGTTGTTTCGTGTTTTTACGCGACGGAAACCGTCGGACGCACCGAAACGGATCGTGTACGTACGTGCGCACGGAATCGAAAAACGGTAGTAGTGACACATTCGAACGATTGTTATAATGTAAACAATATTTTATATTTTTACGAGGAATAAACACGCCGTTTCTTTGAAGTCCGTAGCTCGAACGCGCGGCGAGAGGGAGATGAGGAAGAGGGATGGGTGGGAGGGGATGGGGGGGGGGGGAAATGCATAACTCTTTCGAGATACGGAACGGTTGTCAGTATTATAATTACGCCGGAGCGCTGAGTGTACGCTGCGACGGGTTTTACTACCGAAAAACGAAATAATATGCAATACTGTACGGTGCACGTACTTGTTACGCGAGATTGACGTTTGCTGCTGCTGCTGCTGCAGTGAGCCACACATGACCGTTCGCGAGAGGAAACAAAAGAGTGTGTGAGAGAGAGAGAGAGAAAACTAAAAAAAAAAAAAAAAATAAAACCAACCATTAAACCTGTCTGGCGAATTTCTCCGACCTCAAGTGCGTTACAACGACGCTGCACAACAGCGGGGCGGTGTCGTTATTGGATTCTGTTTTATAGTTTTCTTTCGTTTTATAGGTCAAACACTGGGCATTTGGTCGTCGAACGGGAAATCCATATGTACACCACCACATCGGATACATCGTTTGATGTCTAAAAACGTACACGGCGTCGTCCGCGTGTATAATATACTTTTTAACTATTGTACGTTACGATCCGGGTGAGACGGTTTGTTGTTGTTTTTTTTCTTTTTTTTTTTAATTCGAACATAACCCGATTCGACGCGCAGAACACTATTGACAAGGATCAACAATTTATGCGCTGAAACGTACTCGAATATGCGCGTACATATACGTTAAAAACCATCATGGTATGCGGTTCAATACGAAGTAAAAATGTGGATAATAAGCGTAAATATACTTTTTATCGAATAAAAAACAATTTACGGAAATTAAGTACATAGGGAGGGGAGGGGAAATTAAAATAAAACTAAAATAAAAAAAGGATTAAACACAACACACTCGTGTATTGTTGTGTCTTCCTGTTGTACATGCTAAACAATCTTCGTCAAATTTCAATCTCCTTAGGGATAAACGTATAAACCCTGATAACGACCGCTTCAAATCAGTAATGCCTTGGTAAATTTAGATAAATATTAGTTCGGTCGGCGATCAATATTACGATTTATCAACACATTAGAGATTATAATATCGTTTGGAGCAACACTCAAATGTTCATTGATGATTTAATTAATTTTGTCAAACGATATGAAGTTTAGAATTTTCGGTTGTCATGTACTAAATATTTTTCGTTAAATTATAAAATTGTCAAAAAAAAAAATAAAAAAAATAATGTTTCGTTAAATTTATGAAATATGCACATGAAGGTTCTTAAACCTAAAACAATCGAATTCCTACAAAAAACAACGAAATATGCAAAATTATGCAATAATAATTTTTGTATTTGAAATCTCCGTACTATAGATTGAATTTGTAAAGAATTTCAATATGCACTTACTAACAAACATGCTAATGCCTAAAATTCCGAGCATTGATTATTGTAATATGATTCAAGTCAAAATTTAATTGAAAACCCGTGAAAAATATAGTCCATAAACGTTATAATATGCTTATTTTTGTGTTCGACCAAATATTGGCCTTGCCGTGGTCAAAATATTATTTTGTTCGTGTGCACCAGAACTGGCTGTGCTACTATTGTAATTAATTAATGCACCTTACTATATTAATACTTATAAAGACCTAGTGTATACAATTAAAAGTATTATTTCAATACTCATAAATGAATTTTCAAGTAAAACATTTTTATTTTAACCGTTTATGTACTGTTGTCTATTTTTTTACTTTTAAAACGCTGTTCATAAACGGAATTTCATCACAAGATTGATTATATTACAGTGAAATGTATAAGTAGTTCAAACATTTAACGGTCCGAGCTAACCTAACAATCAAAATGTTTTCTAAAATTGTATAATTTATCCGTAAAAAAAGATGCCACAGAGTGAGAAATGCGTTAGAAAATTATACGAATGTAATTCATTTCGAAGTTATAATTTTGTTAGCAATCAGTGCCATCCCGTTGTTTTTCGATTACACGCGAAAAAGATAGCGCGGCCAAAAATGTTGGCGTACCAAGCGGAAATGCAAAGGAAATACAACGGAAATAATTAATTATTATTATTTGCGAATAAGTAGTATCGTAAACATTTGCTGAATTTTAAATACGTTTCGTGAGATAAAATCAAAAACATATTGCTTATATACATATTGCTACACGACAAAATAAAATATACAGTTAGGCGTTTGATTATGTACTAGGTGGAAAATATTTAACTTTCGACCGGAAGAGAATATATGTCATATCGGCATTTCGGGTATGACTGTGCGAAGCCAAAAAAAGTAAACCGCGGTGTACTGCTTGCTACAAACGTACCGCAGGACAAAAAAATGCGAAACAAATCAACGTTGAACAACGATCGGTAAATGCGAGCGAACCGCGTTATCATTCCGAGGAGATTACAGACTTCCGGTCGACTTTGAATCCAGTCTCGATCGTCTTCGTGTTCGCCAGCACTTACGTACCTCGCAGCGCGCCCAATACCGATCCGTAGAGCACGGTTAGGGCCCTGGTACGGGATCCGCATGTGTACAATATGCCCACACGGTCACGTGCAATCGTTCCCGGGCGTGCAGCACGCTTTCAGGTATTTTATTCGTCCACTGACTCGCGCGCGTTCCCCTGCATCTCTTTTTTCTTGTTCCCCCCACCCCTCCCGTTCCTATTCGTCGCGTCCCAGGACTTGTTTCGATTCCCACGGGACCGCAGGGCATGTTCCGGCTAGTACACCTGTCGACCGTCATAACGTTTCCAATCGTCCTCGCTGGTCCCTCGCGGCGATGCGTAAACGCGTCGGCGAACGGGTCGCCGGCGGGACTGGTTACCGTAGACGTGATCGTGCACGTCTCACGCCGCCCGCAGACGTAGGTGCAGTAGTCTCCCGGTGCACATGGACGTCGGAAAGTTTTTGTCAGGAACAAAGACTCACCGAAGCGAACGCGATCACGTGCAGCCGAATGCCAGGAAGTCAACGCCGCCTGGCGGTAACGATCGTCGGAAAAAGTCGAAAAAACGTCGATCGACGAAGACCGATCGTGACTGCAGTACCTGCGTAGCCAGCAGTGTTGGAAATGTACATATACTTTCAACGAGTGTTTCCGACACCTCAATAAACAACTTTGAAAAAACAACGTTTATTGCATGCTGGTTATTTATTGTGTAATTAAATCGTCGACTATTTTTTTTATTTTTACTTTTAACAATAAATACGTATTTTATGAATAAAATATAACAATATCTTAACGAATGCGGCAATGTTGTGGTCGTCCACCGTCGCTTTTGACGGTGGCAAATCTATTTTCATTCCATAAAGACCCGACGTCGTGCCGTCGCTCAACATGTTTTCAAACTTCTTTCGCGAGCCCATAGATTCGGTATACGCTCTATGTTGTAGAGAGGACTTCGTTTAAAACACTATTTTTAAGCACATATGATTTTTCATATATCGCAGCTCTACACGGCTTATTTACACGTGGACGTGTTCATGTTCATGTTATTTTTATTTCATATGACCACTACTGTGCAATTGAAGTTTTCAAGAACAAAATGTTTTCCATCGAGAAGTAATCGAAAACTTTACCAACAAAAATGGATTTATTGTTTGGAAAAAATTATAATTCATATCTTAATTGTTAAAAGTTAAACTCAGGTTCGTTAAAAAAAAATTGTAAATACATTTTTTGTAACTTAGTGTAGACTTACTAATATTTCTTCGGTTAACTGTTTTCTGTGTTTATATTTTCTCGAAACTCCATATACGTCATACGTTTGTTTATACGGATCTTTGCTAATTAATTAAACATTCTTGTTTATAAACGTTTTTCATTTCACTATTATTAATTCGTCGGATTGAATTTATTCCATAGCGTCACGCTTAAAATATAAAACAATTATTCACTAAAACACGATGAAATTAATTTTTACTGTATATTTTTGCATATTTTAACGTTTTTGTGTTTTTAAAATACATTTTTAAACGTTGAGTTTATTACAATTGTTGGTTATTTTAATGTAAACACATAAATGCATACGTATATGATGTTTTTTTTTCTGTTACAATACAGTGTTACGCTGTAATAATTGTATACTTCATAAATATTAGTGTTTTATGTACGCCGAAAAGTAAAAAAAAATCAAAATATTGGTTCACATGTGTAATATATAGTACGTTTGCGCGAATAATATAGGTGAACCAGGATAACTTTGTATAGGTAAGTTTTAATTAAATAAAACGTAAAAAAAAAAAAAAATTATACTTGGATCTTATACTACAGGATTTCTTTCATCGACTTACATTCATAAAATATTATCACGCAACATATTATTAATACTTGAGTTCGTTGAAATTTTAAAATTATTTTCTTAAAACAATACATTTTTCCAATCACTCAATGTTAATTCAGTTATGTGTTGAATTTTTAAATTGGAAAGATATCGAAAAACAATAATTACGCTGTAAGTTGTGTTGCGATAAAATGTTTAGTTTTTTTTTTTATTTAAAACCCTCGAATAAATCCTGGTTGCGCCACCGACTTCTGTCACATCTATCAATATCCGTGCGCCTTTTGGACGTCAGTTCAATTAAAACCGTACGGCCTTTAAACAGCGGCTGGACGGCTGCAGCTCGTTCGCGGTCAAGGGGCACGCGAAACTGTAATTGTATTCTATTCTATACATGTACGTGCACATACGTCACATAGTTCACTACGTCGACGACGAATCCGAATCGACGGACTGCCGCCGGTCAGCCGATCGATTTCACACGTGCTGAATAATACGAGAGACTATCCGATGTTTACTCAATGCGATAACGACCGTACTTATGACGGGACGACTAAAAATCGGGAACAAACCTGTCCAATAGCGACTCGGTAGAAAAATAAAAAAAGAGTACGGTCAATGAAAAAATATCGACCGAAAAAAGTACCGATTTTCCAAACGCAATATTTTTGATTTCAACGAGCCGCGACGTACACACACGTGTGTACATTATTTAGATTTCTAGGAAAACCCATTAACGGTGTGCACGCGGCTACGTGTCATGGACGATGGCCGATAACGTTTTACGAGCGTGGTTTTTATTTGAAAATAATAAGATCCAAATTAATCTTAGAGCCGTCTTACGAGATGACCTCTGTCGTCTTATATGTATTTCATTCTGGTCTACATCGCAGTTAGTTCGAGATAGTTTTTACGGTTCGTGATTTATAATCTCGTATCTCTTTCCACGAATTTCTTCGCCGTAACTCGCCGACGGATAAAAATCACGCACTCGCCGCAATCAATACCTCGACAAAATAATACATTACGTGCAACGCAAACGACAAAATAACTATGCGCGTGTGCATCGCGTACACCGCACCTAACGACACATATTTTATCGCGTTCACGCCACCCCGCCGGTTCTGTGTGTCTCACTGCAACGGTCCGTTAGACGAGTTAGCTGTGCACAAACGGGAGACCGTCACAGAACCGTGTAACTCGAAACTCGAAATCACCGCAACATTTCCGAAGTACTCGCTTCCAAAATGTTCTCCGACCTACTAAGTACGTACAGTATACAGCAGGGGCGGCTCGTCAGGGGAGACTTTGAAACTGCGTCTCCCCTTAAAAATAAACCGGCCACTTGTAAATAATATAATTAATGAAAAATAATAATGTATAGAAATATTTTTATTTAAAACATACCGTTTTCATTGTTCATTATTATAAATTGAAAGTCACAAAATCCAAAACCTATCTCGATAGATACACTATTTCAGTAATTTCTGCGGGTCATTACAGCTCATTACGACGGTCGTCGGTTTTGTGAAACTGAAGCCCGTCAGTTGCAATCGTAACATGAAATGGCATGACTGGTTGGTCGGAGGGTGCCGGGGAGAAAAAGCTGCGTATCTTAGACGCTATTGAACCTGGGTTCGGTACAGTAATTGCCGTGCCGCTGCGCCTTGTAGCCCGTGTTTAATTCATTTTACTAGACGTTTTGTTCATGGTTTATTAACTATTGAACAATTATTATACGTATATCCGTCTGATATTTATTATTTTTTACATTTTTAGAAGTATTGCAACATTTGATTGCAAAATCGGATTAGATTATAAACAAATTTAATATTGAATTAGGTTAAAAATATTAACTAAATATTAATTGAAGTAATAATATAATTAATTTTTTCAATAAAAATGTTTTTCTTGTTCGTTGTTATATGGGATTCATGTTGTATAGTTTAAGTCTCCCCAGAATATTTACTCACGAGCCGCTACTGGTATGCAGTACACGTTAACAGTGCCGTGCCTAGTATAATCAGCGCCCGGCGCGAAGAATTATTTCTAGCGCCCCCACCCCCTCTACGAAATATTTTTATTTGAGGCTTTGATGAATAATTGTTTCCTGATGAAAAATATGCACTATGACGTGAACACAGTACGTCTGAAAACTAGATATCATGGGTTCAAAATAAAATCGTACAATTCCTTCCAGTCGTTGTTATATGTCGCAGTCTATGTTATGATATTAAGTCTATATTTATGTTATTGAATTAATTTTATCAAGTAACAATAATAATAATATAGTTGTTATCGACGACGGCGATCAGCGACGTCGTCATTTCGGGGAAAAATAAATACTAACGCTAAGAATAAAAACACTATATTTGTAACCGGTAGGCAATCAATGCAATGCTAATTATGTCGAGATAGTGGTGTTCGACGAGAAAAAAAATGAATTAATATTGAGTATTTTAGTAATATTACTTAGATTATAAAAATGTATTTGGCGCCCCGGTGGTCAATGGCGCCCGGTGCACGCGCACCTCTTGCACCCCCCTAGGCACGGCCCTGCACGTTAACGTGGATTTCGTGCGCACGAAAGGCGTAGACAGTTTGGGAAACATGTCATTTTTGCGTACAATGCCGTCTGAAAAGCACAATTGAACGACGACATGCGGTTACAGCATTCTGCGTGTTAGTTGTTCAGAACGAACGAGAAATCGTCGAGTCGAGCAGCAATACAATCGCGCGGTACAATGCAATTGATGATCGATCGGCTTCGATGGTGTTCAATCGGACCCGAAACGAACGAAACTATGAGCTTTACGTAAACGTTTTCGCGATACGCACGGAACAATTATCGTCCGCCCCGGGGGAGGCTGATGAAACGATAGAAGTCGAAAAGCACAGTGTTCACCGGAACACGATACTGTTGGTGTGCGCTGCGCAAAATATTTACGACGCGCAAAACCGCATGACTTTTGGCGGTGATCGAGTGCACTGTTGTGGGTCCACAACGGACGGCCAGTAGGTATTCGGTGGCGATAAATTCACGCGTGACGTTTTGTGCGTCACATATTAACGCGATAAGTCGGTGTACGCGCAGACCGTGGGTGTGCGAGTGTACGTAATTAATGTGCTGCGTGAACCGCGAGGGGACGAAAAACCCCTCGGCGACGGGAAACGGCGGAAAAAAAAAAAAAAAAGAAGAAAAGAAATATACACAAAAACAAAACGATGACAGTTGTTTGGTCAGTGGGTACAGTGTTGGTTGGGTGGTAGTGCGTGGTGCGAGAGGACCACCAACGTTACCGTCGGCGGGTCTCGTGTTCCGTTGATTGTTACATAATTAGTTCGGGTCGTAAATTTGTCCTGCGTGCAGCGTGTGCAGCGCGGTACGTAGTTAGTAGGGTCCGTTCGGTCCCTTTTTTTTTTTTTTTTTCCGACCGGAAAAAAAAATAAAACGTCGTCCTCGGTGATTACGTCGATACCGTCGTGACCTTATTCCAATGCGCACCACCGTCGATCCAAAGACTGCTGTGAAACGTGTACGGACAGGCGACCGTGTGAAGTCGTCCTGCGTGCGCTGCGTCCGTCAAAACGCGAAACGTCGACCGAAGCCGTCGGCAAGCCGCTTCGTGCCATCGGCGAACCCTTTCCGCGCGCGCGACAAAACGGGTTTTCCGCGTCCCTGCGAGCGCGACGTGCGTTTCGAGACGGAAGGACTCGCTGTAAAACTGCGAACCGGACGTTCGGCCCACAGTTTCGCCGCGGTCGATTTGATGTTCGGGGACACCCGTGAAATGGTATGACGCGCGCTTCCGATAAAACGTCCGGTCGTCGAACCGAGCTCCGCGACATGTCCGTACGACCCTGTCGACCGTTACCCCCTGCACTCGGACCGAACGCCGGCCGTCCGCGGTCCTACGTGTCGTGCCGGATGAGAGCTACGCAACGACGAGATGCACGGTGCGTACTTCGTGCGTTGTAACGTTTTACAATGTTTTAACGATTCACCGCCGCACATTACGACGAATATGTGTTAATAATATAATAATACGAGCGCGCATACGTGCGGCGCTGTCGGCCAGCTGGTTTCCGACGCGTAGTAATACAAAACAGAACCGCATGCACGCCGAACACGTGCAATAGATCGGCCACGCCGTTGCGTTTCGATTCGGATTCTTTTTTTTCTCTTGTTTCTCTGACCGGCGCCCGCACGCACGCACGCGCAGCTTTCCAAGACCACCGAACGCGTGAGGAAGAAGAAAGAGAAATAATCACGTCCGAGAGGGGTGCGGTGTCCACGATTAATGCGGGACGTAGACCGGACACTTGAAACGTACAATAATTTATCGATGTACCCGTACGGCCTTTTTCGGATGCTAAAACGTGCATACGATATAAAATTCTAAACCGATCGGATACACGGTGTAAGGTCATTTCCGGGCACTCGACATGGGGAGTCGACTGGATCAATAGAATGGACCAAGAGAAAAGATAAACAAGCGTATAATTTTATCCGTCGGTCGACGCGCGACGGTTGAAGTACGTTGCCATTACAAACAAATTAACACAAGTGTCGCCAATGTTTAAATAACATAACTAGTTTTTAATCCGGCGCAGAATATAACTAGTAACCTAATATGTACGTATAATATTTAATAATATTAAAAAAGGAGCCGTAGAATTTTGTTTTGTCAAAAGGTAATCATTTAAAAAAGGATTTTTTCAAATTGATCAACGGGAACGAGACACGGTATTTTCAAATGGTACCGTAAGCTCGAATAACAAAACAATGAATGTTCTTATCGTCCGTGTTGAAGACTATACGTTTTGCAATTGAAATGTCGTTCACAGACTGTACGTCACAATGAATTATCTGAAACAGCGATGGAGTAATGACTAATACCGGTGATATTACAACAGTGCATAACGATGATGTGATACGGAGCGTTTTTTTTTAAAGTTAAAAAAAAAATTTACGTTAAATTCGACTCGAATACTGCAGACGAATTGATTTCGTCGCTCCTCCTCGAGAGAAGCACGGAAGTTTGTACAACGCCTGCGGGTGTTTTTTTTTTTTTTAAAGCACCGAGACAACATCTGAAATGAAACTGTGTTTACGATATTCGTCCAAAATCGTCCGTCGTTTATCGCGATGCCTAGGAACGTTACGAGCAGGGGCGGATTTAACAATTTTCCGCCCCTATGCCAAAAAACTTTGCCGTCCCTATCTAAAAAAAACTTACCACATCTTTAATAAAATATCCTCAAATAAATTAATTTTTTCAATACCTACCTAATATGCAATATTTGCTTATTATAGTATTACGAGACATTTCTTAAACAATAAGATAAGCTATAATACAATACTATCGTCGTTGTCGTAGACGAGTTCCTGGGAAAATATAAATATTATTTTGCTAAAAATAAACAAATACAAAATCTACAGTTTCAAGATTTTGAAGTGATAAATACAATTTTAAAAATTATGTACCTAATTTTACAAAATCAAAATAAATTTTTAACATAATTTTGCCGCCCTATGCGGCCGTATAGTTCGCAGTGCCTTAAATCCGCCCCTGGTTACGAGTAATATCTCGTCCGTGTCGCCAACAACAACGTTCGAACGTGTTTCGTGTTAATCGCTGTTCGTGGACGTAAACAGTGACGAACGACCGCTATTCGTGTATAGACTGCGACCGATGTAACACACACGATACATAATGTGCGTTGTACGAGCGAAAAGCGTGTACTGTAATAACGTTATTGGTGCGTCGTTGCTGTACGTGTAACCCGATCGACCGGACAACATGCGCAGGCCGTAAAAACGTTTCCATTATGTCGCGCACGCCGGCCCCGGATCGTTCGACATTATTTCACGAACTCATTTTCGGGAAGAAGAAGAAGAAGAAAGAAAAAAAAAAAAGAACACTTGTTCACCGTGGGGTAACCGAATTCCCAGCCACTGTGCGACACTATATTATTACGTACACAATACGTGCAACGCGTACGTACGTACTTAAGGGCGGCGGCGGCGGCGGTAATGGTAGCGTACGCGATACGCGTACACGCATTATGCGAGTCGGAATTATTCGTTTGAACCGTGTAAAAAGGTCGGGGGGGAGAAAAAAAATCAAATGCTCGCACGAAAGAGTTTGGGAACCGAGAGAATGAGAATAAAATTAAAGAAAAATAATAAACGAATACGATCTTCGCCTATGGGGGTCCCGGCATTATGTTATCGACAAGCGCACATGTCCGGAGCGCTGGCCGCGTGCACAATAATAAAGTGTTTCGGACGTATTTTATTTTTACGACCGATCGTGCTCCTCCGCGTTCCCAGACCGTCGCCGGACCGACTGTTACTCGCTGCATCTCGGCTAATGGCGATTATTCACACGCGGTCTTGCGTACGCGCACACTGTCCCGTGGAGCGGCCGGACCGCGTAAATACAGTAGTGGTATATGTTCTTATGTTATGGACATGTGCTGCGTGTCCCCCGGACAACGGGGTCGCGGCTAAACCGGTGTAATATGACCGCGGGACTAAAGATCGCTGACCAAGGGACTGTTGAGTAGACATCGGACCGTGACGGTGGTGTGTACGTGCGGCGGCACACCGGATTATCGCGAGAAAGGGTGTGCGAGAGAAACAGCGAACGGGGTAGTAAAATGCACCGGAGTCCGCGGGGCACGGCAACAGCGCGACCGAGCGGAAGCGTAACGATTTGGAACCGTGTTTTGTTCTATTTCGTATTGCTATCGGATATCTACGAAGCGACTAGATAATTACTAACTGGGCACTGGGGCGAGGTATACGTTTTTGTAAAATCGTATCACAGTAGTGCGTTGTGGATGGACCAATCTACCAAGCTACGGTGCACCGACCTGGGCGAACTTTAACCGACCGTGTTGCGTGCCCCTGATGTGCGAAGAGCAGCGAGAGTATTCAGCGGCACGAGCAAACGTGGATAGACCATACCGATGTGATGCACTCGAGGACCGATGACTGACTGCTGGATCCGAGCAGTCCATAATGGTCATGGATCATCGACAGTCGAACCACAGTAAAATCGTTTGATACCTACCGTCTTTGCCGCACGATAGATAAGCTTTGAATCCTAAGGATTTTTAGGACCTGGGGCAAATCGATTCGGGATAGTAGAGCACCTGAATGGTGGTGACCTTTGGTGCTAAACACCCCTAAAAATATTGTACATTAGATTATAATATAATTATTTTCGCAACAAGGCCCAATAAAACCTAGTTGCGGCGCCGACGATATCGTGTTTGTGCGTGTGTCAATCGCCGAACGATTATTGGATTGAAAATTGTTTTTGAACTACAGGATACTAGCGAATTCTAAATATATAATTAAACAAATAATTATCGCTTGAAAACTAATGGTAATGGTTTACTTGTATACCAGGAAAATATGAAAAATTGGTGAGCCCCTCCCCTCAAACAAAAACCCTGAGTGCGCGTCCGATTCGGGGTCCTCCGGTTATCACAACAATATACGAATATGGTAAAAAAATGCAAACAAAGTTTGAAAAATATTGATAAGTACAGATTTTCAAAGTTCGACCAATCAAGGCGATTCAAATGCATCGATTTATAATGAATTACATTTTTAATAACTTCTCAACTACGTACTATACCAGTTATCAAATTTAATAGGAGTTAAATTTATTCCTAGGCAATTATAAAAACAGCCGTAGAAAACAAGAGCTTTACATACTATTACTGTTCTAATGATACGTCGGCACTTGTTCGAAACAATGTTGTTCTGACGGTCGGTTTGATGTGAAAACGTTTTTTTTTTCTTTGCAAACATTATCCTATTTGAATTCTAAGACGTAGTCGAAATATTCGGAAAGAATTTTCATTCGCACGATGTATATATATAATATATATATTATTGTACACACGCGAGGCCCTTCGAGGCGCGAAACCACAGACCAGTGCCCCTGTTTGGCCTGCTCTCAAGACGGCGGTGCACTCGAAGAAATTTGAACAGCTGGAAATGTAGCCTGTATCACAGCGCTTAATTATGGATTTTAATTGATTTCATTTGATTCAATTTACGGAATCGTCCATAAAGAAAAATAGTTTAAGAGCACTATGGTAATGTCAATAACAATCAGGGACGGATTGGGATAAAAATTCGGCCCGGGAAACCTGTACCTATGACGGCCCTTTATGAAAAACAATATACTCAAATTTATTTACACAAATATATTTATAACTAATTAATACATTAATTCTTTAGTTAATGTTTTAGAGGTACTAGTTACTTTATTAATTATGTAATCTGTGTCTATATTATAAAGCACTTCTTTTTCGACGGACATTTCCATAAACGCCTCTAGTTTTGATTCCGATAGTTTGCTCCTTAATCCGTTTTTAATAAATCATAATGTCGAAAATGTTCACTCACATGCTACCTACGCAAAACCCAAATGGTATGAATCAATATTTATAGTGTATTTAAATAATTTATAAAATATATATGTACCCGAGTTGATGGCAGTGTTAAAAGATATTTGTATGCCAAGGCTAAATTACTATAAGCACTGCTATACATATTATACTCGACTGAAACATGAAGACAGCATACAGTGCGATTCGTGCAAAACCTACAACTTGTTTTCATTACATTTTGGGTGTCACATTCTACACATGGTTTAAGTTTATAATTATTTTTATTAAAATCTGTTATTCTAAAGAAAAAGTACGACACAGAGACCGGCCCACCGGGACTCTACTCCCGGCGTCCCGCCGGCCCAATCCGCGCCTGATAACAATCACTGATGGAGAAACGGCGAGCATATCCGATCAACCTGGAATTTAAGAAGCCCCCCTCCCCCCTTGATCCTGTGACAGAACGGAACCGTCATTACCCTCCCCCCCCCGTCCCCGACGGAGACCCTGCTCGTACGGATTGAAACGGACCGTCGACTGCAAGCCCGTGTCACGCGTCAACACGTACGGCGTAGGAGAACGAACTGAACACGGCGACGTACCGTCGGCGCACATCGATCCTTACGATGTGACCCGGCTCGGAACCGGCGTTCCTGCAGGTTTTCAGAGTCCCGTGGACTTCGTCCGACCGACTCGAGCGGTCTCCGCGAACCAAACATTTTGCGAACCCCCGCGCGGCATTATCATACTCGCCGAACGGATTACCCGCTGACGCGGTTTTGAAACACCACCGTCGGCCGTCGGATCGCAGGGGTGGGGGGGAGGGGGAAATAAAAATAACGGACGTTGTAAAAACGCAACACTACATATTTCACGCGCGTAAGACACACGGCACCTGTATGCGTCGCGTACGTTGCCGACCGAATATCGTGTGTTACTTAATATTTTTTCAGACCGCCGTTTGCGTTTTTTTTTTTCACCGACCAGCGGGCGGCCCATTACGCACAGTGTACAACAGTCGTGTGTGCAATATCGGCTGTGTCTGCTGCGTGGATTCGGCAAGACGGTTTATTAGTAGCGTTCGTTTTTTTTTTTTTTTTCTCCAAATTTTTCCCCTCGCCTTGAATCGTTTTGACCACCGCCAACGCCTATTGGTCGTCCGAGACGTCGATGCACACGATGTACGACAACCGACACGGACGATTGTTTTCAACACTCGGACGCGACGCGCGAACAACGTACACGGGGATAATGGCACGGAAACTATTGTGTCACGTATTGCTATCGTGACGATATGGTTTTTACGTAAACGTTCACGGTTTTGCGTTTCACCGGTATCGTTTCCAACATTGAAATCGAGACATTTAAAATGTATTTATCGATATCGTAATAATACGACACTCGTGATGCGTTATTAGTACGATATGTATTTTTTCACATCCGTTCGGTATTTGGTCAACGGTTAGATTGAGGTACTTAAAAATGTTTATATGTTTAGTAAGACATATGTGCAACCAGAGCCGTAACAGGCTCATTTGACGCCTGAGGCAAGTTTGAGTATAAGCGCCCCCCCTTCGTCAAAAAAAATCTCACAGGTTTGAAAATGTTAAGCTATTACACAGTAAAACCTCTATATAACGGAATCGCTTGGTACCAAACATTTTTCCATTATTAAGAGTTTTCCGTTATAGAGAAGTAGAAATTTCATATATTATTTGCACAGTGACTGGCGGGACTATTGATATTTTCCGTTATAAGGAGGATTTCGTTTAATAGAAGGTCCGTTATAATGAGGGTTTACTGTATATTTGTTCTTTTGGAAAAGCATGTAATAAGCAACAAGTATTTAATTAAAAATTCATTTTTATTGACACAAAAAAAAAATCTCATAATTTGACTTTTCTTGATTTGATTGCCGCAAATTCATCGATGACTTCTTCAAAATCAATTTCTCTAGTAACTTCATTTTCTATCGATAAAATAGCCAAATTTGAAAGTCTCTCCTGGCCCATAGTTGATCTCAAATAATTCTTTATGAGTTTGAGTTTGCTAAAGCTACGTTCACATGTAGCTGCAGTTACAGGCATTGTCAAAAAGATTCTAAATAAAATTTCTATGTTTGGATACGATTCTTTTAAATTATAATCTTGAATCAACTGAAGTAATTCAAGAACTGTTGCAGATTCAATATGGTCAGGAATAATTGACTTCACTACGTGCTGAAAATCGGAAATCTCATCAATAAATTCTGCACCATTGATGTCTTTTTCATATTTCATTGCTAAATCTATAGCTGCTTTTTTTAATTCTGTAGTACTCATGTTGTACAAAGATGCACCAGACAAAAATCCAAAATCATCAGCAACTTCCATTAACTTCTCATATCTCCAATTAAGTTGATTTATGAAAACATCAACTGCGTTGTTAATATTTATGCGAAGTTGTTGAATTTCTGAAATATATATTCCATCGTCTTGTCCTTCGTACAATTCCAATCTTGTCTTTTTTTTCAATCTCATGGCTGTATTTGTTATTCCCAAAGTAGTAACTAATGTAGAAGCGCGAGTAAAATTTTCTTCGAATTCTGTACTACGAATCTCACGTAGTGAATTTTTTAATGCCTGAATCAGCCTTGCAGCTTTATCCAAAGTCAAAGTTTTCATTTGTAAAGCTTTAGTAGCACGATCAACTTGACTTAATATTTGATTCCAAACATCGAGGTAGAAAAGAAATGTTAAATTAATGTTTTTGAGTAGACTTTGAGCAGAGGAAGTAGTATCAGCATTTATGGAATTGGCTATCATATTTTGAAGTACTCCATAAACTTCTTTAATTTGAGTATTCAATGGTTTTATGGCATTGGATTTTGATGACCATCTTGTGTCCGAATGTCCTTTTAATGAAACTTTTAATGTTTTCATCAGAGTAGTCCAACGACTTGTAGAGCGAGAAAAAAATTTAAAAAGGCTTTCTATGGTTTCAAAAAAATGTTTCATTTCTACATTGATTGAAGCGGAATGTACTCCTGCCAAATTCAAACAGTGGCTTGCACATGGAATATAAAAAGCGAGATTATTTTTTTCTTGAATTCGTGCTTGGACACCACGATAGTTTCCCGCCATATTGGCTCCGTTATCGTAGCCCTGACCTCTTGCATCTTGAATATCGAGCTGATCATCTTGTAATTTCTTCATTATATCAGATGCCAATCCTTCGCCAGTCTTTTCTTCAGTAATAATGAAGTCAATAAAACTTTCTTCTATCTTCACTTTTCCATGAGATATATAGACATATCGAATGATTTCCGACATTTGATCATTATGAGAAACATCGGGAGTGCAATCAAACAGTAAACTATAATATTTAGACTTTCGAATTCTCGATAAAATCTCATTACGAACTTTTTGTCCCAATAAATTCACAAATTCATTTTGAATTGTTGGTGATAAATAATTGACTGACCTTTTTGTATGATTCAAAATAAGCTCTTCTAGTGTTTTGTCGTACTTACTGAGTAATTCAACGATGTCCAAAAACACGCCACTTCCCTGCACTCCAATTTCCGACGTTGAGCCTCGTAATGCTAAATTGTTCTTAGCACAAAATATGATCGCATTTAAAATCGCTCGAAGGATGTGACGCCACCGCTCTTTTTCCAAGAAAATTGCGTTTTGCAATGATTTATCAATACTTTGAGAGTTTTTCAATCTAGCTTCTAAGGTTTTCCATTGAACAAAGTATTTTCGATGATCTAGTGACGTCTCGTGATCTTCAATTCTATTTATATTTTTCCAATCAGAAAACCCTTCTTGACGATTAGCAATCAAAGGTATCTGAGTTTGTCGATATTCAAACAGGCAACAAGGAAAACAGAACAAGGCATTTTTATTCTTGGAGTAAATCAACCAATTACGGTCTATGGTTTCACTGTTGGGTAAGTGTTTCTTAAACCAATGAGGGAGAAATCGACGTCCATCTATTGTTTGAATACTTCTAAAGTCGATATTTTTACCTTGATCCGGGCCATGCAAAATCAAAGTTATTCTCATTTCATCAGTTATACGTGTCCATGATGGAGGGTTGTTGTAATCGATGGTGTGTTGTTGAGTAACAGAAATTATCTTCGAATGTCTTGATTCAATATTACCGTTACTTTCAGAAATGTCTAAAATTGGCCCTTTACTCGATATCTCCATCATATTGTTCGACTCGGTGATATTTTTTATGGTCATATCATTAAACGGGTCTGTGTGATTTTTTTTTAGAAGAATTTCCAGAGACTCGTCAATTGTTGGTGAATTATCAAAATCATGGATTTCCACAAAAACATCAGGGTTTTTTAATAATACACTAGAAGGCACTGTTTTAGATGTTGAAACCCACTTTTCAAAAGTGTTTGCCAACTTTTCGTTTTCGATTTTTATTTTTTTTTTATTCCTGCGATTTTGAGCTCCACTATTCTTTTTCTTAAATGTTTCGGACATATTGACTTGATTTATAAACTATAAAATTTACGAAATTTAAGAACTTTGTTTAAAGTAAAATCATTTTAAAAGTAATAACTAATAAAACAGACGACATGAACTATTACTTGTCATTATTGAGTGAAAATAAATTAATAGTAGGTAGTTGCATTTTATGTTTATTTATTTAAGCTTTGTCAATATTATGTTTAGTGTTATATTACAGAGCACGGATTTTCATTATAAAAAAATCTGACGAAAGATTTGAAATAATTTAACAAAAAAAATCTCGATGTCGTTAGCAAATGCAACTTTTGTATCTATTTCTATGCATTTTAATAAATACGTGAAGTCTGATAGTTCAAAAAATCATAAAACATCAGGTACAAAAACAAGTGAGGTGTGAAGGGGTGAAGTGCGACTCTTCATAGGATAGGTCATTATAATGGATTTGTTAAATTTGAATTCAATGACAGGTATCATTGTTTACGAAAAACGATTCTGAACGGAGATGATATGTTTGTCTAGAATATAATACAATGTTATTTATAAATATTGTAATAAGTATATTTTATTTTGAAACGAAAAATTTAGAAAAATCGAAAATTTAAATTGTCTATCAATAAGTCAAAATATGTCAAAATACTTTGAAAACTTAACCATGTATAGAGATTGTCAATATAAAGATTTGGTGAAAATTTCAAGTTGTTGCAGTTTTTCGTTTTTAAGTAAGCGCATTTTAAAAAAAACCGATATCATTTGTCAGTCTAGAATATTATATTATATTACATTACATTATATACATTATATTATATTTTACATGTAATTTTATGTCAATATTCGCTGTTCAAACGCTTATATAAAAAAAATTGTGCCTATGGATTTTAATAATTTTTAAATGACATTAAGAACTACTTCTGTGGAATCTTCTATTAAATTTTCAAGTATTTTGTAGAAGCCAAATTTTTTTTATCACCGATTATAAAAATAAAATGTAAAAAAATCGAAAATTTTAAATGCCTATAAGTGGCTTAAAAATCAAAATAATATTTTGAAAAAAATATGACATAAAGGAAATACCAATCTTAACAGCTGGTAGAAATTTCAAAAATTTGCGACTTATAATTTTTGAATTATAACAAATATTTAAAATCGTTTGAGAATAAATCGCTGCAATTTCGTAAATATTTAAATTTCAAACAGTCATAAAATTTTTTCCTTTAAGTCCGAAAAAATTTTTTTTAAAGATTTTTGAAGAGTAGCTTATAGATAACGTAGTGTTAAAATTTTGAACCTTAAGTATGAACAGAAAAAATTTTATGAATTTGAACTTGCAAATTATCGTGATTTTTACACATTTTATACAAATTTGAGCTTTAAGGACTTATAAAAAAAAAATTGTGACTTACGATTTTAGATTTTTTTTTTATCAGTTAAGTAACAATTTATAAGAAACCTTGTATTAAATTTTCAAGATTTTCTGGCCGGCCAAAAAAATTTTATCGTTATTTTAAAAAAAAATACTATAAATAGCTCAATAAAAATTTAACAGTGTATAGAGAACGCTAATCTAAACATTTGGTGAAAATTTCAAGTATTTACATCGATTAGTTTTTGAGTTATAGCAAAATAAAAAATTTGAGTATGTCGAAAACTGGTTTTGCGTAAAAACTCCCGTTTTTCCCTCATTTTTTTAGGGTTTTTCCCGTCGCATTTAAAAAATATTGACAATTTTTTACTTTTGACCCCCCAAATTACCAACTTGATTCACTTTCCTTTCAGAAAAGTTGCTACATAAGCAAATCGAAGCATTTTTACTGCCAAAAAAGGTGTCGTCAGACACAAAAATAAAAAATAAATTAAATATAAAAAAAAAATAAAAAAAAAAACACACATCATTGTAAAACCAATAGATTCTTTACTCCGTTCAGAATCTAAAAGGATCAAAATACGTATATTGTAAAATTTGCAGGTCCCTACGATTATTTTGTACGGATAATGATAGTCCGTTATGCCTAATCACCAAAATACTTCGCGTTTGCGTCTCACTACTACCGCGCGTCACCGAACGGCCTCAGCGATTTACGCCAACAAAAAATTTATATTATAAACGGCGATTCACGCCCAATGAATATAATATTATAAATAGTTAAAATTCAGGTTAAAACCCTGATGATAATAGTGTAATAAAAAATAATATAGGCAGCGATTTGTGTCAATGAAAATTAATATAAACGGCAATTCGAGCACGAGATTATAATGCCTATTTGATTTTTGTGGCGACGGCGGTCGATTACGCTTCGTACATCGTACATGGTACATAATCTACGTAATATTATATAACTAATAGATGACAGTAACAGTCTGCATATGCGACGATTATAATTTATAAAACAAAAATAAAACAATAAAAATAACGAAGAATGTGTTTTAGTTGTACTCTTGTGCATGTGTGAGTGTGTAAGCCGTCGGTAGCGGTAGAGTGGTACGCGGTGATTACCGATACCTATTATTGTCCTATTATTATTACAATAGATCAGTTCAATTTTATTAATCAGTTACTAAGTGCATAACAAAATAAAAGTTTAAAATAATCAACTATATTCCAACTTACCAAATGAATATTTGAGCTCAAATGCAGAATACGTTATTTGAATGAGTCCAGTGTATAGCAAACTTAGCAGAGTGACAGTGATGATTGCAGACTGATGACCAGTAAAAATAATATATTAAATGTGTTTTGTGTATTAGTGTGTACCTAACTATGTACTTAGTCATATGACTAGCACATAATCTATGTGTGTTGTGTATAGCCATAGCGTGTTTTGGCTGACGAGTAGTGGGAGCCGGTTGCCGGCTCCGGCTGGGATTTACCAAAATAAATGTTTATCGCATAGATACTAATATAAACACTGATTGCATTCCACTGATTTCAACTACTAATTTAATTCCTTTGCAATTTACAATGTTTTCGTACAATATTTAATGTAAAATTAAGGTTACATACCATATAAAAACTTTAACACAATAATAACAGTAGAAGAATAATATTTTCAAACGCAAAAGATACGTAACATAGTACATACATTAAATTTATAATAAATTTGGGTAATTGAATAGTTAAATATATTTTCTAAGTGCTCCCTAAGTACTATATTGGTAGGAAAATATTTAATTTAAAAAAAAGTTTAGCGCCCCCAATTTATTGGCGCCTGAGGCAAATGCCTCAGTCGCCTCACCCTTGCTACGCCCCTGTGTGCAACGCGTTGTTAGAACGATATGTATTTATCCATTCCGCCTTAAAGTTGATGTGTTCAAAATGATTTATTGATATTATAATAACAAGATATTATTTATGCGATATTAGATTCATAGGTAACTCTTCGTTACTGTACGACATTCATTTAATATTATAATTGAAATATTTAGAAGTACATGTATGTTCCCCGGAATGACATGAAATCAATCCGGCCCGTTTTCCAAATTCGCTTAAATTCGACTCATAGTTCTACTGTTTTTGCCATGGAGTAACAAAATTAAAATTGTATTAGTCGGTAAGAGTATTGAAATAATCGTTATTGTTGTTTGAATAAAATGTTGTACGGTAAGATTTACTTTTCATGTTTATAATAGGTATACCTAATAAAAGAACAAACAACAATAGCAAAATAATTTACTCAGAATCAGCTAACATCATAAGATATCGAAATAAAAAATATATAAAATATACGAAAAAAATTGTTTTCAGCCACAACGATCATGTTTTGTGGAAATATGATTTTACCAAAGCACATTGTTTGACGATCATGGCAGCCCAAGATAAAATTTAAAGTAGCCTATGCTCCCGCTTCGTGCGCATGCCTATGATTATATAATATACGAAAACATTATCAACGCTGTATTATAATTGTATGGGTTTCTTCGTATCTATTTGATACTAATTGAATACGAAAATTAAGATATTTTTAATTATTTATGAATGCTATGATAAGAAAACATTATTAACGCAATACGACTATCGGTTACGTAGTGAAGAGATTTTTGAGAGGCCACGGCCTTGCAATTTTTGTCAATAGGTTGATGGATGGCTCATGCGTATCTGCAACACAAACATATTTGTAACTATACAATATACACGCAACATTCATAAACTATAATACAAATGCTAATTATTCAGGTAGGTACGTACATTAAAGTCAGGTTTACGATACTCGATAAGTAGGTACAACGATTCATTAAAAGTAGAAACCTTCATCTCTCCTTCATCTCTATAGAAACCTTCATCTCCCCTAACGCTGGCCCTGGTAGAGAGTATCTCGAATTGTATTGGCCTCATAGGAATAGAAAGTTCTACACGAAACTAACTACAATTATATGCATATGTTTATACATTTGTACGATATGATTTCGTTATTAAAATTGAGATATTTCAAAATATTTATTGATATCATTATAATAATATATTTGTTGGTCGTGTCAAAGCATATATATATAGCTTCATTTAATCTGCAGGGGCGTATTTTCAGCTTTTATGAGGGCGATGCAGATCAAAAATTGTACTTTTAACATTGTATTTTCAACTGCACTGAAAACTATTTCTAATCACTTGGTATACTTGAAAGTTGAAGTAAATAAAATGTTTGACACGCAACAAGAAATCATAAAATCTATAACTAATTTAAAGTCTACTAATTGCAGCACTTTTAATTAATTGACTAGTGAAATAGATAACTGCTTGGTCAAAACCAAGCCATGATGAACTTAAGACATTAGAAAATAAACTAAAAAATAATGAAGATTGTAAAAATATACTTATATATTAAACTATGGCCTAAGTTAAAACTTTTCTTACATGTTTTATTACAATTAATTTAAATGCTCGAGTTGTCTGGAACAATAGAAAAAACTGCAAAACATATGATCCAAAAAATGAAAAATGAAAAAAGTTTTTATATATATATCTCGGATTGAGGAATACATTTAATTTTTCTAAATTATCGATCAACAGAGTTATTTTTGGTAATAATATAAATCCCGTTTTGTAATGATGAATAATAATAGTAAATCAATTTATTTTATATGCTATAAAACAATTCGACGTTTCGACAATGATGAAATAATATCAACTACTGGGTAATGATTATCTACAGCTATAGCCAGAAGTAGTAGTGAACTGCAGTAAACTCTTTGATATTATTAATTGGTGCGATAATTCTTACTATGCATTGTAAACAATTTAAAGTATAATAAATCTGAATAATACTTATGATTTAGTATTTTAATACTTGTTATTTTATATCTACTTACCATTTATATTGTGTACTCCAGTAAAAAAATGTGAAAATTTAAATTAATTTTTAATTTTGGTTTACAACGTGCACTGAAACTGTTTGTGGTTTGTACCAGGCCGTATCAACTCGTACTTATAGTTCTAGTGCCTGTTGGTGTAACTCAAAAGAGATGCAACGGCTGCGCTAGTATCGAATTCTATTATCTACGTCCTGTACTTCTATGATAATTGATAATATCAATATATCTCATCTCATTTATTTGTTTGCTATTGCGACAGCCACGAGGTTAATTACTATTAATTAAAGTTTAATTTTTATTAATTAAATAATGCTTTCTAATAAATGCTGCGTAGTTGGATGTAATAGCAAAAGTACAGTTAGAAAACATGTTTTTCCCTGGATGATGACGAATTTGCGACGTGGATTCAGTTGTCTGGAAATGAAAATTTAAAGTGTCCCACAAAGGAGTATGTTAGGAAAACATTCCTAGTTTGCTGTACGCACTTTAACAGTAGTAGTTACAGTTTTGGTACTACACGGCTGAAAAAAGTTTCAATTCTCTGTTTAAAATTGCCAAGTACTTATGTTTCCGTTTTAAAATGTGGTTAATACACGTTGCGAGATTTAACCTGATATTCGTGCTTGTGATTAAATCTATGGAATTGTTTGTAGTATATCGACAACTGGCAGCAATCGATTAATCGATATTTTTATCGATGGTTATTAAAGAGAATCACTCGCTCCTCTGGTGTACTACTTATTTTATGGTATCAGAAATACGATAGAGTCGGCGTTCTATATTATCCATTTTCTATGGTTTGTACTAGTAATATGAAGTTAGTTCGTAATATGATATCTGCATAGCATATTAGTTTAAACATTCAGACAATACACGAAGAAAGTTGCTAGTATCCGTGTATCGTTTTTGTTCAGATGTCCTAGTATCAAAATATATATTTCGAATATCGCACTGATATGGTTTTTATGGGCGTCGCCCGTTACCGCACAAACGCGCAAAATATGCATGGGACAAAACCGCACACAGATTTTAAAATACCGGACATTCCATTACCGCACACGTATATTTTTGACGATTATCGTCGTTTATCGAAAATGATCTATAACGAGAGTATTAAGCTTTATATGTAAAAGATTGTATTCACGTGTAAAAATTTGTAGTCCGTTTTTAGTCGTCTTTCAATCTTTGAATAATTCTACGTGACATTTAAAATAAAATCAATACAATGTTTAAACATTTTACTAATAACCGTGGTAATAGTTCTATTTATTTTGACAACTTTAACTTTCGTTATTTTAGAACTTATAAATTAAAATTATCAAAATTGTATTACTATTATTATACTACTACAAATTATGACTATATAGTTACTATTTTCATATTACAATAATATTCATACTTATATTATTACATTTATATTACTATACTACTATAAATTATAACTAAAAATTATTTTAACTATTTAATCCTATGTAATAATTTTTCAGATTTTTTTTATTTAATAAATTTATGCGGTACCATTTGTTGTATGCGGAATTAAGCTATACCTTTTTATAAATCTGTGCGGTATCGTACTATTTTTGTGTGCGGTATTGGGTTATGCATTTTGTGCGGTATTGGGTCGACGATATATTCCGACAATATAAAAAAAAAATCGGTTCGTAAGACATCTATATGTTACTTTAGTCGAAAACGTTAAGGCGATATTCAAAATGATTTGTTATCAGCAATATCTCGATTGAGATATCCAAAAGACAATGTTTTTAAAATATCATGCAGTTTCGTTTATTTTAATGTTAGTAAAAGCTGGTTCATGAGACATCTGTATAATATTACTAATACATTAGATGGCTTTGTGGAGATTTTCTACAGACGATAATATGATATCGATATCTTCATTGGATATTACATAGATGAACCGATGATAATTTTTTTGCTGTACGGGGTAAGTACGTGCGTTTCCACCACGCCCACGCGGTACACGGTGCGTTGTATTATTACACAGTAATCATAGATAAGATCCTACGAAGAAAGTGGTGTGCGTGTGTGTGGACCGTTATTGTTATTTAGAGAGACGCGTCGTGAGTTGTTATCACGCTTTCGTCTCTGTTAATAATTATTATTTTTTCTACAGAACGAAATGGACACGTGCCGCGCGGCGGAATATCTAAAATGAAATTAGCTCCGTCCGCACAGCATTACAATAGGAATTCGGTCATCAGATATTCGTCAAAAACGAAAGCGCCTGTACAATGAATAACCGGCCGACCATATAGAAGTTACGTCTCGTTACGTTTCCCACATAATCTCTTAGCTATTTGTTGAACTCGATAACGATTGTTTGCACGTTTCTGGGTGTATAAATTACAATTAGCATCGAGATTTATTGGTTTACTCGAACAAAACACTTAATAAACCCAAATACCTTAGAGATGTACAACCTTTTTCAAACACAACTGTAGGACATATTAAAAATGATTTATCCTGTCTAGTCGTTAGACACCATAGTCTCTCACCCCCTCTCACCACGCCAAAAACCCTCTCCCACACACACACACACACGCGCGCGCATGCATACACGTGTAGGCAAACAAACACGCACATGTGTGTATGCAAACACCTCATTTTTCACGTTTACTACACACACACACACACACATACGATACGCAGTACCAGGCACTGTTCAGCGTATCCACCAAACAATAGTGGTTGCGTTATTACGATGTATGTGTTTAGTTCACACAGCGTAATGTAGAATGATAGTATAATGATATCCGGAAACGTAGTGCACCGTAAAGGCTGGCTTACGCACTGCGAGTTGTTGTACGTTTTATCGGACACCACAGAACGTATCAAGTAAAACGGAGCGTGTGGACAGCAAACCGTACGTCTTATCGAATCGAAACTGAGATGGAAAACCGTGCAATAAGCGGAACGTGTAGACACTCCATAAAACGTACGTTTTATCGTGTCCGTTTAAGGTGTTCGATAAAACGTACAATTTAGTCTTCAGGCATATTTTTCTATCGATTTGAGCGGATGATTCAGCGTTCGATTATTCGAATATTCTATAACTAATCGCATTTCTCGGTACGTGCGGACTCAATAGAGTAATATATTTACGCCATCGAGAAGTTCGGGGCTGTAAATCGTTTTATTTCGTTGACTATGTTAGCGTACAACGACGGGGTTTAGTGGGACTACGTGGACAAGCGCTCGGTTTGCGGTGAATTAAACGGCAACGAATTAGACACGCGCGTGGTGTGTAAGCCGGTTCGTGTGAACACCTGCACGCCATAACATCGTGTTCACTTGCGCCTACGACCCACTCAAAGTTCGTATCCGACACGCGTTCCGAACGAAAAGTGGTAAAACAACGCTGTTGCGCCACTGCGTTTCCGAGCGAATCAACACTCGCGACGAACCTCGTCTGGAGTACGCGTATTCATATTAGCACGTTAATGGCGTTGACGATCGACTCAAATCGCGCGAAAATCCGCGCTCCGCGGCGGTCGGGAGTAAAATAAAAATAAAAAGTTCGACGTGAAACGCCGAAAGATCTCGGATCGAAAGATACCGAGGATGTCGATAGCCATCGGTGTCGTTCGGAACGGTTGGTCGTGTTGCGCGGTACCCACGCGATCGGTGTTCGAGAGAGCAAAACAAAATTTAATACCGTATACGATTGTACGCGCTAAAAAATTATTAATTGACCAGCAATACGCGAAACGGGTTTGCGCGAAACCCGTAGAATTCCAATGATCTCGGGGAAATACGCACGCTTACATTTATTTCGTGCACAACGTAGTGATTGCATAATTATTATTTGTTCGGTTGGTTGGGGGAGGGGGGAGCTGTGGCAAAGACAAAACGTCGTTGGCTTCCGTCCAACCGCTGCAGTCGGTCGGGCCACAGCTTCCCCGTTGGACGAGCAAAACAATCGCGATCTCGTTGTTCAATATTGTTTCCATATAGTGTAAGTGTTTGGCCACTGTTTCGCAATACGTACCGGGTGATAACCAACGTATCCAGGATCAATTTTCTCGATAATCGGGGGAGAGGGGTTAAAATATTTTAACACATGAATAAATTGTAGTTGTACAATTATACATATAAAATTTATGCATATGATGTGTAGTAAGTTTTTGTTATATTATAAGTATATACCTACTTTAAAAATTTAAATTTAATTTTGGGGAGAGGGGGTTCGAACCCCTTAAACTCCCTCTTGTATACGGGCCTAGTGATAACCCGGCTAAACATTCGGACGAACAACGCGCAAAAAAATCGCCGAGTAGAGAAAAAAAGAAGCCGTTTAAAAGTCGTGATGTCTTTTAACATTTAAATCTTTGAATTGCTGGTACAAACGTAGAGCGAACCGTCGAAATTGGCTTTAACACGCAGTGTATGCTGTACATCAGTGATGTCCTACCATTTTTCCTCGACGGGCCACTTCGATAAACAGACCATAAATATAAAAGTGCGAACAATATCAATGTTAATCCAATAATGTTATTTCGTTGCAACTAGTAGGTACACAATATAACAATAAAACGCTGGAAAATAAAATTAATACGTTTTTTTTTTTTTTTTTAAATAAAAACGTATTTCATAATAATTTTTTTTAAATTTTCTAATGTTATATTTCATTTTGAAACAATTGAATACCTTCGTGGGCCACGGGTTGGGCATCAGTGCTGTACAGTATTGCCGCTCGTCACCGTTGCGCAAAACGGTTGTAGCAACGAGCGAACACTGTTAGGACACTGATGTCCGTCTTGACGATATTCACGTTGTTCCGATATTATATCACACGCGCGATGCAGATCTCGGCATCCTGCGGTTCCAAGTGGTCGTGGCGCAGGACGCGGACGTGGTCGATGGTTCATCGGTCGAAACGTACAGGAGACGGCAAGAATAGAGCTTTTCACCTGAATGGAATCGGAAACTGCGATTTCATGTCTCACACAATTGTTTAGTTTTTTTCTCGCGATAGGGCTACAACATGTCGGCGCGAAAAGATTTCTAGCGAAGCGAGGAATATATTGATGTTTTATCGTGATGTATATTGTTTTTATTATTTTTTTTCTGTGTTCGCCATTTCGATCGGAACGATTAGTCCGATCATCGAAATCACAAAAGATTTCTGATAGGAAACATCGTCTGGTTAGTATTTTACAACAAGTCATAATACGAAACTACCAACAGACGTCTAGCGAAAAACTGACGAAAAGTTGCACAGAAATTGCAACATTCACACTGCACGTCGAAATATCGTTTTTACTGAAAGTTTTTAAATGTTCACTGAATGATTTTACCTTCGTTCCGTATAATTGTCAAATGATATTTTTTGAACGATTGTATTATGCCGAAAAATGAATGTTTTATTAGCATTTTCTCGAAAACATTGATAAAATAATTTTTGTTTGTCAAGAAATTTCGGAAATTGAATTCGAACTTTTTTATTTGTTATTTTTTCATATTTATTACTGAATACAATTTAACTTGATTTAAAAAAGCGTTTGAATACCTCGAAAATCTCGAAAATCCGATATATTTTAGTAGTGAAAATGCATAATACTTTCAATTTTTATTGAACATTATATATTACGCTTGAAAATTGAATACAAGGTTTCTTAGAAGATTTTCTTTGTAACGAGAAAAAAATAAGTATTTCTTACAAGTGTTATAAATTCATTCGTGCTCGGTAAAATCTACCAAAGTGCTTATAAAAACTGTGGAAATTCGTTTTGGAATTCGACAAAAATGTTTCTTCGAAAGACGGCAATATTTATTTTACTAAATATTTTCTAGTTTATAAGATATTCGAAGTTGAACTGCGAAAAACGATTTACGGTTGCTCAGCATGTAAAAACGAATGAAAATGAACGGTTGTTAAACCTTCAACATCATACACTTCTTATATTGACCAGACCTCGTGTTGCACGGGATTTGAAAATCAACCATGAGCAACCGCTCCATTTTCTGTGCAGAAAAAAATATAACAAAACACCCGATAAACGTCGAGAAACCCAAAGGTTTTTTTTATTTTTTAGCATTTTTATAGAATACACATTTATGACGGAATGACGGTCATTTTGGGGGCGCATAGACTCGTCATATTTTTTCCAACCGCAGCTGTGTGCGAAGATCGCGCACTGCCGCGGCCATAATAAGAATCACTTGCATTTATCAACATGTAAACTAGTGCGGTGCGGCTGAAATTTGAGCGTGTAACATGACATGTTCGGTGACTAACAGTTCACTTAGTGTTCGGCGAAAATGTTTCTTCGACAGACGGTACTATTATAATTTTTGAGATCTGCGAGGTTGAAATGATTTGCGAAAAAACGACTTGTTAACGAACAATCATTAGCGGTTGTTAAATCGTCAGCAACATCCGCTTCGTACTCGTTTTCAATCATCCTCGGATGGAGGAGGCGGATCTCAATAATGACCAACGTTAATTCACGTGATTTCGAAGTATTCTTTCGCTTCTACTAGAATACGATAAATTTCTCGTTCCTTTATTTTAGTCTCAGCAGATTCACGATAGGCCACTGTTTCTCAGATCACTGGCGTCACTCTACAGGCACACACTGTAACCACTAGGATTGTCCACCAAATGCTATGCCTGTAATATTGTTTTATTTTCAATTTCTAGATTAAACCTTTAGAATCTAAATGCCAAAACGATGTACAAATTTAAAAGTACCAGGTTGTTCGCGGAAAAAAACATTTAAAACATTGTGATTTTTTTTCTGTTTCTCATATAGCCATATACACATATATAATCATATACTGTTGGTTTTAATATAAGACATTAGTTAATTTTTTTTTTTTTTTATTTATTCTTTGTATATCATTCGATTAGCAAAAAGTGATAATTTGACAAAAAGTTTGATATCAGAGTGGAGTATTATGGGATAGCGTTTGGTCAAAAATGCATAGACTCTCTAGGTCCAAAAGCGCTTCAAAATAATGTCAATAAATATAAAAAAGAGATATTCTAAACGTATGGGAATCGTAAAACTATAGGAATAAAAAAATCAGTTTTTTAATAAGGAATACTATTTAGAATGTTACATTTGTATATACAAATTAATAGTAGAACAGAGGACTTGTAACTTTAAAAAAATCACTTAATATGCAAGGACTTATGCACTTAAAAACCATGTAATATGCTCTAAAAATATGCACTTACATTTATTTTTAAAGCAATTTACTAAAAAAATTTATAAATCATTTAAACTTATGTAACCTTAAATCGTTTTTCACATCCTACTTCAACGTCATAATATTAACAGTGTACTGTAATATTCTATAGTGCTCAATAGGACTATAACATATAAATCTGCTAATAATCGACTTTAGGCGTTTTAATAATAAAACAGCACACAAAGATGAAAAATTGACATAAAATACGAATAGACGCACACACGGAGTCGGCAAAACTAAGACTTAACGACTGAAATATTAAATTACCAACGACCAACGGTTGAAAAAAGTCAGCGCGATTTTTTTGTACAACTTATGCGTCCTATTGGAAATTGTATGATGTAGAAAACGTGCTTACTGCTTATGAATTTAAATCGGCGACCCTTGAGACATATTTCTGGGAAAAATCTGCGCCGGCGAAAACAGTCAACAACCATACTAAAATATCAAAATTTATAATTATTTTTAATAAATATTGCTGTGATCGTATGTTACATGAAATAAAAACATCGATAGAAAAGTGTTGATAAAATGATAATTTATTTAAAATATACATATAAAAGGAAGCAATACGCCATAAAAACCAAAAAAAAATACTTGAAACATGCATTTATATGCAAATTAAAATTTCAAGACTAGCATTATGAAAGCATGAAACGTATTTGTTTCGTACTCTGCTATTTTTTTGATTGCGCAAAACAAATATGTAAATGCTACAAGTCCTTTGCCCTAGTTATAAGCATCCTATGTTTTATACGCAGATTATTATCCGTTTTCCACGTTGTATAGTTAAATTGTTCGTAATATTATACTTAGACTCTCTACCACCACCACCACCACCACCACCACCACCACAAACATGTACTTAAAGGTGGTCAATATTTTATCATTTTAATAGTTATATTATAATAATAATTATTATAGTTATTTTATAGTTATGTGTACAAGTGCAATCAGGGCCGTCCCTAGGGCAGGGCGAGCGGGGCCCTCGCCCCGTGCCCCGCGCTCTCACCACAGTTGGCCAGGATTTATTATATTAAGTTTAATGATATGACATGTTGCGTTATGAATTTATTTACTTATTCATATTGTTGTAAGTGCAGGGTACTAAATTTGTGAAGTCTATTTGCGCACATTTGAGTTTCAAAATGCAACTGATGCGTGATAATGACATTTTCGATATTTAAGGCCCCGCAATTTCACTTTGCCCCAAGCCCCGCAAATCATCAGGACGGCCCTGAGTGAAATGGGCATATCGCACGTGTACGTGCACAGTTTAACGCAGCGCAAACAGAACTCAAAAAGGTAAGGCGGGTTTCTTAACGAGTTTTTTTTTTTTTTTTTTTATTAATATCTTTTTGTCGGGACTGAAAACAAAAAAAAAAGTTAAACGCGACGGAATCGGATTCCTACTAATTGGACCGACAACGGTTTGCTTATCGTACGTACAACGTTCCATCGTCTAACGGCACTCGTTTTACACATACTGTTGTGCACGTAAGCGTATAGAATATTTCATGTCGGTTTTTTCGAACAATAATTATTTTATACGAAACACGCCACGTCATCGGACCGTATTTCGCCGGGTCAACCCCCGTCCCCTTATCGATGACCCAGTTACCGGTGGCGGTGGCGGTTTAGGTTTCGGTTTTTTCGTGCCGGCCGGGTACAAAAATCGGCTCTCCGGTAACGTGAAAGTTGCTCGAGTACCGCGCACTGTTCTTACGGTTTTCCGAACACGTTCAAATGGCGGCTCCGGGTCAGCCCTAACCTAAATGGGACTGCGGAAACGATTGACAAACCGTAAATCGCGTTGTAACGGAACGCCAGTTAAGGACACCATTCAGTCGGGAAATCGATGGAATCCACGTGATAACACCGGAAGCAGTGAAGCGGGCAAAGGAACTGGACGTGTAAACTATTCGCGGTACGTTATGTCGTATTTGATTCGATTATATTTTTATGCGTTGTACGTCATCAAAACCTTTTGGATTTCAGTTCTATTTTATTTTTAAATTTTTTTTTGTTTTTTGTTTTTTCTTCGTTGAAAATACTTAGATTTGCCGTAACGTCGATTCGTTAAGCCGTAGAAATAAAGAAAAAAAAAAAAAAAATGAAAAAACCGAAAATCTTTGTGGAGTGCAGCGCTACGAACAAGCCATGGATCGTTTGATTTAGAAACCTAAGAACTTCCGATCGAAACACTTGTAGTTCGTGCAAGTGATATTTAACGCAAGATCCGCACACAAGGGGCTGCACGTTATGTGTTCGTGCACACCGCGTGCCCATCGATATGTCGTCTCATGGACCACCTAACCGACCGGTACCGGTAGTGTTTCGCTTTCGGTCCGTCTTCGTCAGCTTAGACAGCTTAGGTCTACACGTCTCAACGTGCGCCGATTGCTTTCGTGTTACCGACTCGGTTTCACGTCGCACCACTACGTATGGATCTCGGCAAACGGTTGTCCGATATCGATCAATCGAGTTCGACAGGCGTTCATAGACGCGGCATAAGCGGTGGAAACAGTGCGCGTAAAACGCAACGCGTCGATCGGATCGTGAAGAAAAAACAAACTCTTTAAAAACCGCGATTGTGTGTAGCCTGAAGACATCGCGGTTCCACGTCGTTTCGTAACACCCGAGAACGCTTCGCCGGAATTTCCGGGAACGTAAACCCTGTACGTCCGAGTAAAGTGCCGTATGCATTAGGTCGAATTCTAAAGAATCACTTCCCCCCCCCCCCATCGGAAACCTGTCAATACGTGTATTATGAAGATACGCGCACTGTCCCGGAAGGTTAAGTTCGTTTCACGCGTGGGCCAAGTGTTTCCAAGTCCGCACTCGAATACGTGCGTAGAAATTGCGACCGCGTAGGCGTATAAAACCGCGGCACAACTGTTATCATCATTATTATTATTTATGTACACATATCTTTTCAAACACTTTGTGCGTACATTATAATACACAAACACAGATGTGCAGCCCAGAGGCATCATTACGCCTTGATTTAGTGGTTGCGATAGCCAAGGTTGTCATTTAACTTAACTGACTGCTGTGCTGTGCAGGGGCGGTTATAACGGGTAGTGGGAGAGTTACGGGGGCTGAAGTTCTCGACCCTTAAGTACTTAAAACGTTTCAATGATTACTTTATTTTTCAGTTGTTTATTTATTTTATAAGCTTTCAGTGAGCTCAGCTAAAAGTTAATTAACGTAAACATAAGCCAAAAGTTCCTAGAACTTAGATGCCTCCTGAATGTGTTTACTACTCGATCCTTTTGTTCGATTACATTTTCCACGCCGGTTCTGACATTGCCGACACTGTCCAGTGCGTCGATACATTAATATGATACTAATGCCGTACGTTCAGATTGTTTTCTACTCACCACGGAATTCTACGATCCGCCATGTCGATTTGAAGTGTAACGTAAAATACGTCTCCGGTGACGCGCAACCGTTACTGCAGCAGGGCTCACAGAGATTCTTACCGGGTCCGTTTCAAACGTAATACTATTCGTATTGCTCAATCCTACCGATTCTGTACGAAAATCTCACGCGCGTATACCGATAAGAATGACGAACGCGTGTCTACGATCGATTCGTTGACCCGCCGGAAGGTTCCGCTTACGGCTCGAGGAAACCGAGAAAATTATCCTCGGTCAGTACCTGTACACGAATATTGTATTTAGTGTGTGTGTTTTTTTTTTACCGTTTAAACACATGTTAAATTTGTTGCCCGCGCTGTTCTCGCGGTTTTCCTAAGAGATCTGTGGAGGATGAGGGGCGGGACTTCGACCCCCGCGGCTTGGTTTGGGACACAATGTATTAAACATAATACGTATGTACGATTACGCATCGTCGTCCCTTGTCCTCGCTGTAACGCACTCGAAACTCCCGTTAGCACGACCCGTCAAGCTGTACATAATGCACGCACATGGTTATAACACGATCGTCCCTCGAGGCGTCGCCCGGCACCATGGCGATGGGAAAAATACGGATTTCCAAATTCGATTATTTTCCTCTGAATCCGAATCACATTTGAACTAGGGTTCCTCCATGCGTGTAACTCACGGTAAAGTCATTGTACAGGTCAGCGGTGCGTTTTCGAACACACGGTCAGGCCTACGGGCTAAGCTGCGTTTATTATTATTATTTACTGTTATTTTGTGCGCCGTGTTGTACTTATTATTATCATTATAGCAAGATAAATAACCAATTGGATTTACCCGTTGCGTGTATTATTTGCAGTCGTTAAGGCAACCCTTATGCTATTTATTTGCTGTAAGAACCGAAGCCGACGTCGGTTGAGATTCTTAAACTGAACACGCAGTGATCGCCGCTTGTCGCGGACTCTACGGTCGGTTGACTCGTTCGCTTGTACCGTCACAGAAAACATACCGGTCCCCCCGGCGGGCCCGTATTAGGGGGGAGGCGAGTATTTTTTTTTTATCGTCAGGGGGACAGCAAATGTGTACTGACATATTGGTATTATGGCGCGTTATTTATATGACTACACATGGATATATTTAAATTTGTTTTATGTTTATGTGTAAAACAGGTGGGTACTTCCTTTTTTTAATATCA